>BPLR01014166.1:0-113720 GCA_021605095.1 Caerostris extrusa
CCTTTAAATTGTGGTGAAGGGATTAAAAGCAATAAATTATCTAGCTTTATAATTTTAATCAGTTTTATTTGGAATTTAAAGGAGCAATGCGTGATCGGTGTACTTCGTTTCAATATCTACTTTTGGAAATGTAATCGTAATTCAACTATTTCTTTCTATTAACTTATAATTCTGTTTGTGATAATGAGTATATAGTGTTGCATAATTATTGTTTTGGAAAAATTTTCATGGAAGTAGGGTTCAGTTATTCTATTTCCTTTTGAAAATTATGATTCCACTGTAATAAATCTAATAAGTTGGGAGTTGTTATATTCGGCGAGGTTGGTGCAAAGGGTGGAACTTCCATTGTAAAATGTAAAATGTTCGAAGTGGGAGTGGAATATTGTCTTCTATGAGTAAATCTTAAGCTAATGAAAAAGTTGCCTTCGGTGGGAGCACAGATGTTACTGGTTTATGATCACTTTGTTCATGCAAATCATGGCTATGGTAATGTAACTGCTTTAAACTGAAGTTGCATTCTCATAAGCATTGGTGTAAAACGGAACCAAAAACCCTATCTGTCAAGCACAGTTTTCTTTTCTGTAGAAGAAGTACATGAAAATTTTCTATAGAGAAATTGCATTAAAAAAATGTATGGTTATAATTATTTTCGTTTACTGTTTCAAATAAATTACATATGTATTACTATAAATAAATCATTATTGTTTCGGCAAATGTAAATTACATATATTTTATAAAGTACTTAAATGGACAAAGACATAATCTAAAATATCTTAAATATTCTATTATACTTACTTCAGCAAAATCTTATGTGCTTAATGCTTACTGATTGAAATGTAAAACTGTAATTGAGTATCATGGAATTATTTAAACATTAAAAATTTGGATAATTTCATGACTTAATATTGCATATTTATCCAATCATGATAAATTATCAATAATTTGAATAACTACTTAATTATTTAATAAAAATATATTGATAATTGGAGACAATTTAATAAACCTTCTATCTGTAATAATCGTTTGAGACTAGAATTCTAAAGTATTTGAGTTACAAAGATAAAACCACATATTAGTTCTGCTTAGTAATTCCATTAAACATTTGCCCTAACTTCCATAATAACAATTAACGAGAGATAAGTGTAATAAGTCAGCAGTCCTTAATTGCAAAGCTAAAGGTGAATGGGACATATTCATTCACAGTGGGTTTGTTGCACTATTACAAAATCAGGAGAAAGTGCGGATGAGAATTTACAAAATTATTCCATACTTATTAAAGTAAAGTAGAAATTAATGTAATTAATCAGTCTTAATTATGTAAAAACGTACGAAATTAGAATCATTATTTAATGCGTAAAAATATGTGAAATGGTATTTTAAAAGTATTGCATTTTCGAAGTCTATGGATGGATGTGATGATGAAAATTCCAATCGTTAAAAAAAATAAGCAAAAATACATGAATATTTTTCAATATAGCTTAATTTTTCATTTTTAAAAGCCAAAAGTAGAAAAAAAGGTACTTGAAACACTTAAAGGGCTATAAGTATTAAAAGAAATGTAATTTTTGAAACATTTTTTATCAATCGTTAATTCATAGAGGCACCAGAAATGTGGTTAAAAATATTTATTAAAAATTTTTAATAACTAGATGTCATGTGCACACACTAATGCTATATTTATCGTTGGAGAAAACACTTTGGAGGACTTTTCTGTAAACTCCTGAAAAGCTTGGCCCAAGTTTTATAACTACGAGCTAAAGCTGGAAGGAAATCCGCATTCTTGATAAATCTATTTGTAAATTTTCTCACATCTACCTTTAAGGGTCCGGCTATGAGCATCTATAACAGCAGTAGGTCTTCAATTATATCCAGCAAGTTGCTTTTATCCTATATGTCTGGTTAAGTTCACTAATAAAAATCTTTAGATTGTGCAGAAATGCAGAAATATAAAGAGTGAAAATCAAGCTGGCTGGTCATTCTTGGTGGATCCTAATAAAGAGAATTCATTTCTAGCAAAAGCAAAGTTTCAGCGAAGCAATGGTGACCTTAAATGCATGTTGGACCTTATGAATATTTTGGAATGTATGCTATTCGCTGTTTGGTGTTATCATCACTTACATTCGGTGGGATGAAATTATTTGCACATTCTCTTAAAAGAACATTAATTAGACATTCGTTTTGACAGAAAAAGGGCACTTTTTCATGTTTTAATTTTAGCCTTAAAGCAGAATGTAAAGTATGTGTTAGTTGGAGATTTCACTGCAGCTTGATATCTGTGTGTGGCAGCATACGCATAATTTGAAAGCGATAAAAGGCTACATATATAAAATAGAATAACCTTTATATAGTAGTGTAATTATTTTTATTAATTAAAAAAGAAAAGTTCTTTATCTGCACCTGATCCTTTAAGAAGTGGGTGTCTGTAAATTTTTCTTTTCTCACTGAAGTGCTCTCAGCTCTTCGGCGGTAAATTCATCCTGAGCGAAAGTTTGAAATCTCCAAACCAGAAAGATATGGCTGAAAATAATTTTAATAATTTTAGTACTTTTTTATTTAAGCTATTACTACTGGTAAAGATTATATCAAAGAAAATTGTTTTGCTCGTGTGTAATTAATGTTTTCGGCTTGAGAATCAGTGAACTTGGTGATCAAGAGTGGAATTGTAATCCTACAGAAAAAGGAGTGAAAAATTACAGTATTAGGGCAGTAGAGTTTTATTGAATATCAATCCATTAATTTTTCTAAAGCTTATTGGCAAAGAATTCATTATAAAAATCTGAAAGAGGTCCCAATAATTTTTATTTAATTTGAATGTTCAGCACTTTTTCTTTTTCATATGCAAGAAATATTTTTTCTCTTAGTAATTATTTGTCTTTTAAATGCAAAGGGAAACAGAGACTTACGTAAAAAAAATATCTGTTTTACGCATAAATATTCTTTATAATAACTTTATCAAATATATATATTTGATTCACTGTCAAAGATGAATAAAGGTGTGATTAGGATGGAAAGCATTTGATGAAAATGTAATAGTTGCTGTAGCATACATTTTAATTGCTTATAAAATAATTTAGCGAAATATCAAATTTTGCAGACGGTTGATTTGATACTTTATGATTAATGAGACACCCGAGTTCTAATTGTGCACTGAATTTCAAAAGTAGATGATAAAAAGTTTTGTTGTCCGAAAATCAATATCTTCCATATTTTATCGGAGGCTTCTGTCCTGTGATATTGGGATTACGCAAAGAAATATTTCGCCCACATTTTTAATTTATAAGAAAAGTTTAAAGCGCAAAAATATATTTCATGATAATTCAGAAATTATGCATTCCTTAATCCTTACAATGTAGTTTTAATCAAAAATGTGTGTGATATTATTTTATTAAATAAGAAATACAACATATATTGAGATATCTTTTGTAGACAAGCAATATTTAAAAAGAAAATGTTATATCTGAAAACTTTTAGTAAGTTATTTTATTTAATGCTGACAAATTACCATGCTTACATCTATCCTTTGTTGTAATTCAGAATCATGAGCTGCAGGAGTGGGAGATTTACTAGGCAGAACAGAACAACCATAGGCATTAAATCTAATACTAACTCACTCACTTTCATTGCCTAAAGAAAAGAAAGGACCAGTGGATAATTAGAAATATTATTTAAGTGACGGAAATATAGTAAGCTTTTCATCCGCTAGTGGTGAATCAATTTTTTCACCCAATGTAAGAGTAAGCATTATTATTTTAAAGAACAGAAAAGGTTACATGCTTTTTCTATGGTAAAAAATAAACACAGTTTAACTTAACGAATTTTCGGCAATGGGTGATTATAAAGTTAATAATTCCAAAAGCTATTATATTTCAAATAAATGCAGAACTTAAATGGAACTTAAAGCAAATTGTAATTTTAAAATATAATTTTATGATCATCAAAATTTCACAAGTTTTCACATTTTTTTGATTTGTATACTGCTTTATTTCCAAGAGTAGTTTAATATTTCAAATAAAGATATTATAAATCAATATAGGTTTGGTTTTATCGCTCTAAAAAGTAATTTTTTGCACTGGGACCTACAGTTTGACATGAATTTTGAACCACTAACAAACATTCATGCTACCGCCATGATTTGAACTTGAAGCCTGTGATGCCAAAAGGCAGAGGCTACTAAATCAATATAGGAATCAAAATAACTTTTGCATGGTAAAAATGTTAATTCTAATATTCTTCTGCATGAGAATTTAAAAAATGAGTTAGTATCATATAATACTAAAGGAAAAATTTATAATATCGCATTGTTAGATAATCAATTCAAAAATCATAGTTGAAATTTAATTAGTAGGCCACAACTGTTAATGTGAATAAAATACTATTTAGCTATTCTCATAATTGGACATTTTAATGATTAAAAATGCTAGAGTTAATAAAGGTTAAAAAAGAATTATTTTAGTTGTAGTCAATGATTTGTTTCCCTTTATGTAATACAAATGCAAACCAGTTTTTCTGAGGAAGTATATCAAAACAAAAAACCCTGCTTATTCTTACAATAGGTATAAACTATTATTAAAAGAATTAAATTAACAAATTAAAATTAAGACTGGAAAATACTTATAGTAAAAACATTATATTTTATTTAGAAAAATTAAAAGTATTCTAAATTGGGTTTTCCTCTGTTGTCTTCAAGTCACAAATATGCTATACCAAAACTAATAAAGCAACTAAACTGCTTAATACAAAATTAAATTATCTAATTTCTTAATAAATATGCATTTTATTTTACTTTTAATGTCCAATCAGTAAAGTATTTGAGATGGAGAATATTGTTATATATGAAATACATGCACAAAATAATTAAAGAACTTTTTAAAAAATAGTTAAAACAAATAATTTAACCATATTATTAATGAAACAGTATCTATCAACTCACCCACATTCCTCCTAATCCTGTCCTTGTGTAACTTGTTTGCAAACCTCTGATGTGTGTAACATTCCCTCGTTTGCAAAACAAGTACAGTGACATTCCCTGAAGTCGGAGTTGTTTTAGCTGTGACAATTTAAAAGAAAAATCAGCATTTTCTACGTATATTTTTAATAATAAACAAAAATATATCATATTCTACATAAAAATTAAAAAGTAACTTATATTCTAATAATACATGATATTTTAATATTATAATGGAGACCAATATTTGGAGCAAAATGCTCAACAATGGAAGAGTGTTATTGCACTAGCTCTTAGTGAGATATGGCTATTCTTCACCCTTCATTGACAGTGCTAGTGAAAGTGATTCATTGTGTAAGTGTTGATATTGATATGTGTTATTCAAGTGATGAGCACATGAAAAGTTTATTTTATTCAAATGTGGAGTTCACATTTCTTAAAAATGATAAAAAAAAAAAAAAATATGGGATATTTCAAAGATAAGTCTGAAGCTGTTTCATTTTTTCCAGAAAAAGGTTTGTGACCCAATTCAAAAATTTGTCTCAGCAATTACGAAAATGGAAATGTATTTTGAGAAAAATATAGTTTGGAAACATCATGTTAAAGTTTACAAAGTTCTGCAGATATTTATACTGGCAATTGTTCTTCTTAAGCACTACAGCTGGTTCCCAGCCAAAACTATCTCAGTCAGCTTCTGCCAGTTAGACCCACCTGACAAGTTGTCGGGAGGAGATCTGTCCGATTTTTTTCTGCCTGGAATTTCTTAATGAATTTTTAAAGGGTAGGATTGTTAATCTTATCTCCTGGTTTGTCACTCTGCAATTATTTTTTGTACATAAATGCTAATTAGATCAAGGCGTATGGTTTAAAGTGGATTCCGAATCCGCTACAAACATTCATAGTACTGCCAGAATTTGAACTTGAAACCTGTGGTACTGAGTGCCAAAATGCTATAACCATTCAACCAATAGGCCCCTACCAGCAATTGTTAACAGGAACAAAGATTCTGTAAAAACTCTTGACCCTCTCTTTTTATTGCTTTAAGAACTTACAGTGGCAAAAATGGTATAAAAATCAATTTGAGATAGCTGACAAAAATGGTATTCATCTAGGGCAAATGCATGAGAGAAGTTGGTACTGAAAATTTAACCAGGTAGTTGACTACAAAAATTGAAAGATCAGAGGCCAAGAGAGGAGGAATCATGGTGGCAGAGTGGTAAAAGAATAGAATAATTTTTTTGAACTATGTAGAGAAATTAACTAGTTTCTTAAACATCACAAGTACAATAATGAAAATAATCTCTGATAACAATAGATGCAAAACAACTGTATTTTCAGACAGTTGGGAAGTTATAGAAGTGAAGAATTTAAAGTGTTGCTCATTCATATTATAGTAAATAATCACTACCATTTTTCAATCAGAAAGCAGTATGAATACACAGAATATTGACAGATTGTGGGGATCAATCACACAGAAGAAAAAAAAAAATACTGTAATATTGCTTAACAGAATTCAGATTCATAACTTGTATAGTTAATGCAGAGAGGAAGAATAACTACTTTGATGAGATTTTCAACAAAACTGCTGGAAATTTATATAAAAATGTATCACAGTTTCATGTTCATTATTTAGCAGTACTTGTATGATTTAAACCCACTTTTTAAGTTAATTCACTCATCATTTCTTTACTGTTTTTGTTGAAGTTATTAATATTAATTTTACATGTTATTTATAATTTGTATTTTTAGCAGTATATCAATTTCTATTCTAAGGTTTAGCAAAAATAAAATTTTTAGCCAAGCAATTTCACAGTTTCATTCTTCAGTATCATATGCATTTATTGCATACAAACTTATTATATTTGTCATAATAATATATTAAAATATATTAATAGTTTTTTATAAAAAGCATTATGTAGCACTTTAATGGGAAAAAGCTAACTTTAAAAAATTTTACTAATAATTAATAATTATTAATATAATCAAGTCAGATTATTTATTTGAAAATTATTCCTCACAGTATATTGAATAAATCCAAAATTTATAAACCAGTTAATTCTTAAATCTTTAACCTAAATTATAGTCATCTTAAGGTAAAAAAAATAGTATTTTACTTTAAGATGAATAACCAATATCATGAAAATTTGTAAAAATAATAATACACATAATAAAAAAATTTAACCTACTTTTACATAATCCCATTTTTGTAAAATGTCTCGAAAACCAACAATCCATGGATCTTCTACTAGCATTTCAGCAAGAAGATCATGAGGTTTGCAACACTTCTTGAAGACTAATTATATAAGAATGCATAAATAAAGAGAATGCACATAAATTTAAAAAAACTTTACAAAAAGATGTGATTTAATCTAAAATTAAATGCAATAAATAAGCAAAATAATAATCATATTAAGTAAAAAAATGAAAAATAATGTAACACTTACAAAAACAATATAATGATTCATAACATATGTTATATTTTAATATAAATAAGCTATTATAGAAGAATATAATTAAATCTAGAAAAAAATTTATTCTGGCTTAGCGTTGCTTCTGTTATTGGCACTTTTCCTTTAGCTTGAATCACTTTTCTCCAAATTAAAAATGTTGTTGAATAAATCGACAATGATTTTCTGCACAAACTATGGACTACCATTCATAGTGATGAATTCAAAAGGGTGTTAAAAAAGCAATGTAACATGGAAACTGTATATTTTAATAAATTAAAAATTAAATAATAGTAATGATTAAGATGAATGATATGAACAATACAAAAGAAATAAAATTAAAATATACCTGGTAATATATTGGTACAGAAAATCTAACAATTTTTCCGAGCTCTTATTTGAGCGCATCAAATGTGTACCTACTTAAGCAAACTAAATGTATACATATTATAGAAGTTATTTAAATGTTCATGGTGCACTGCATTATTTGTGCATATTACATACTATACATGATTATAAGATAAAAATTTCTGGCATTAAAGTACTCTTTCAAAAAGCATCAGATTTTTTTTCTACCAAAAGTACACCAAAAGATAGTTCTAAAATTTTAAACTCAACAGATGCTGTAATTTTACAGGAAATTTTATATAGAATTAAAAATTGAAGTCTGTTTTTATTTGAGAAGACTTTCCTTATTTGCAAAGGAGTGCCACTTTAATTGCAAAATACAAATCAACTTGACTGAGCTTTTCAAAATGATTTAACTCATTGGTTCTGTTTCATTTGAGAAACCATGAGTATTTAAAGACAAGTTGACAGCTATGAAATACCATTGTCTCAATCATCCTTTTGTGGAGGGATGGAGAAATTATCAACTAACTAAACCAACAGAAACAATATTTATTTCACCAGTCACACATTTTATGTATAAGTTTAAAACAATACATTTAACAAAACCGTCAAATACATCAAATAATTGATGGATGTTACTAAATACTGGTTAAATAAATGACAATTTATGTTTCAAAATATGCAATCCAATGAAGAAAAAGATAGTAGAAGAATACGGAAAACATAGAAAATAATAATACAGAAAGCTAAATATATATTGAATATATAAATTCTCGTGTCACAGTGTTTGTTGCCAAACTCCTCCGAAACGGCTCGACAGATTATTATTTATTTCTTCTTCCGAAATTTTTGTGCATATTTGGTAGGTCGGCGAATCGGTCGTAATCTATTTTTAAACCCCTAAGTGATAAGGGTGACCCACCCCTAAATATTTTTAAAATTTCTTTGGCAAACCAATGTAGTGGCAACAATGTAGTGATTTTTAAAATGAATTTTGGCAATTTTTCTGCCAATTTCTTTAAAGGTTGCAATACTGCAATTAGAGGAATTCGTAGATTCTTTTTTTTCGAACAATATAATGACTATTTTATTGCTATTTCGATAATTAATTGCAGAATTCTTATTTGCACTAATTTCATCGTTGGAGTAAAAAAGTTTTGTTTCCACCACAGAGGCGAAAAATATACCACAATAAAAGGATGGCGCCGTGTCTCGATGCCTGTACTGCATAACCCTAAAATTCTCATGTTCTGAATATTATTGTTTTATGTACTACTTTAAATTTTTGTGAAAATTATATTGTATGAATTATATTATTTCTATGAGAAATAAATCAAATGTATGTAAGTATTACCTGATTTGATTATCAATATTTTTTTTATTTTCTAAGTTTGAATTTGAATTGGAATAAAATATATTGAATGAAAAGTTGTGAATCAAAACATTGAACTTTTCTATGCTTAAAGTTTGTCAACATGTGTTGTATTTGATTAAGAATTCTAAAATGAAATGTGATCTAACAAGATAATATAATATAAATATAATTTTAAAGAAAGATGATGAATTTTAAGGATTTTTTGAAAAGTGTGAAAATGGTAAACTCTGCAATTATTTGATATAATGATAACATTACAATTTTATAAAAGGTATTATAATAGTTGCAAGTTGAAAATCAAGGATTTATTTTAAAAACTTTGTTATTTGAAAAACAAACAATTTGAGTTATAAATTTGAGTGATTTAAACATTGTCGAAGAAAAATTGATAAATGGTACTTTAAGTTGGAAGTTATTTAAAGCTCATTAACAAAGGAGATTATATTAATAAAGGAGAATTTAAAGCTCAATAACATTTTTATGTATGTACATTTGTTTTTATTTATATTTAAAAGTTGGTTTTAATTATTTCTTATTTGAATTTTTATGCATTTTGTATTCATTCAAAACATCACAATAAAAATATTTCTGTTCTAAATGCTTTGAAACTTCATGTAAAAGTTTTCTTTAAATGTATGAAAGGAATAGAACATAGAAATTAACCTAAATTCATAAATTATTTTTATTTTAGTTTTTAAACTAAGAATTTTTGTAAATTTGTAAAAAAAAGTTTGTGTCGACAAACTTTAAGCATACAAAAATGTATAAATAATTAAGATATAAATTTGAAAACAGTATATTACCTACATAAGGATATTCCCAGCATAAAAATACTTGCAAAGGAAAAACTATTCATGTTTTATTTATTTTTGAATTATAAAATTTTGCAACAATATCACATTTCTGCAATGTTTATCCATATTTTAAAGAATAAATTGTATAAAGAATAGTTAATGTTGATATTTTTATGTGAAATTCAAAGGTTTTGAATATATTTAATCAAAACACTTGCAAAAAGGCTAAATATTTTAAATTCAGGTCATTTCATATTAAAAAGCCTTTGCAAATAGCAGGAAGTTGTAAAAAAAAAAGTTTGTCGAGCAAATTTTAACTTTTTCAAAACAAAACTCAGAAAATATTTACAGCTTTAAGGAAAAACAAAACTATATTTTTTAATAAAAAGACTATGAACTTGATAATTCAATGGCATTTTAATATATTTACAACATTTTTAAAAGTAATATATCTAATTAAAAGTTGTTTTTAGCTTTTTCTCAGAATGAATTTTTATGCTTTTTGTTTTCATGTGAAACACTATAACACAAGTAATTTTGATCCAAATGCCACAAACTTTGTATTTATGTTTTTCATAAATATTTACAGGGAATAGACCTCTGAAATGATTATAGCTACATAAATATTTTTTATTTCAATTGTTAAACTTGGAATTACATGCAAATTTTGTGTGACAGCATTTAAACTAACACAAAATAATAAATAATAAAGATATAAATTTACCAGAGGTCTATTCACTGTAAAATGTTAGTACAAACAAATACAAACTTAGAAATTTAAAAAATATTGATTATTTCAGGTTTTGTAACAGTATCAATTTTTGGCCATTTTTACCCTTATTTTAGCTTATAAAAATTTAAAAAAAATAATAATGAAATTTTTTTATGTGAAATCATTAGTTTTTAGATACATTCAATCCAAAAATGTGTACAAAGATAAAAAATTTCAAAACAATTCCTTTGAAGGTGTTCGTGTACCTTAAACGATCGTTTGCATTTGTATTTTATTGTGAATTTTTTTAAAGTCTTTTCTTATTATATCCCGATTTTATTTTAATTGTATTGTATTTTTTTCAATTATCCTTTTCAGTAAACGACCACCAAAAAAATCTAACCACAGAATCCGTGTTTCTCCCATGGGCAGCTGTATGTTGCATGCTCACGTGTTCGAAAACCATCGAATTTATTTATTTCGAAAGACAGACTAACAAGAAATATTGTTCATCGCTTAGTTCTTAGTTAAATGAAAGTAATGATTATTAAAAATTATATTACGTAAAATAATTATAAAACAGTCTTAAAAATCAACATTATCTACCTCATTCATTAAATTAATAAAAAATTAAAAATCAACTTAATTTGATCTTTTCATCATTCTTTACCATTCCTTCCTTAACGATACCAATTATAGTATCTAATAATTGAACGAAATACAAGAAAGCCACAGCAATGTGTGGCCGCGTCTTCTAGTATATATATATATATATATACTCAACCTTTCAAAAATTTAATTGCAGAAAATTAATAGTGATTTAAAATGAAAAATTTATTGAAAAGCAAATATATCTTATATAGCTATAAAATAAGGAATAGCATTTTATAATTGAGATATTAATTTATTCATTAAAATTGGAAGAACTTATATTCTGAAAGAATCAAAAATCTTTCTTTTACATTGAAAACATTAGCATGCAAGTCAACAATCAGGATTTCACATATTTATCATATCAATTTAATTACTATTAAATTAAAAGAAAAAAGATATTTTTGTCAAATATTACATTTTTCTTAATGCAATTGTAATTTAAATTTTCAATATTTTCTTACGCAAGTCCATAGAAATCAGGAATGTGAGAAACATCTACAGGCTCAGCTAAACCAAGAGCCTCTCGCAAATCTTCTATGGGAGGTCGTCCAACAACATTCCAAGTCAATAAATATAACCTGCAGCAAAATGAAAAAGTATTTTTTTGGAAAAGTTTATTAATGTTTATTATTAAAACGTTTTTAAAAGGACAAAAAGCATTTTAATATCTAAAAATTAAAGGTTATTATTCTTAATTTAAAAATATATATATACAGTTTTATTAATCATACAAAAAAATATAAAATTTGAAATAACAGTTTTATCTTTATAATAATTCCTTCATTAATTAAAAATAAAACTAATATAAAAAAATGCAAAAATTAATAATTCATAATTCTGTCGCCAAAAAAAATATGAGCTTTATTTGATGCATAAAATATTTTATTACTTTTAATTAGATACTAGATATTTTTTTAAAAATCTTTGACCTGTTTTAAATGTTAAATTTCAATAATGGAAAGTGAGCATAGTTTTCCTGTGTAGATTTTTCAAAAGTTATAATTTCTAAAATAGTGAAAGGTAATGGTAGAATTTTAAGGTAACTGAATGTTATTTTATAATAGATATTCATAAGAAAATTAATTAAATTTTTTGCTTAGAAATGAAATTATTTTGACATTAAATAAAAAAAAACTATTAATCTCTTCCAAATTAAAAATAACTATATGGTTATTAAAAATTATTGATCCAGCAAGTGTATTATATATTTTTTATTTACATCAATTACCTGTGATTTTATTTGTAAAGCACAGTTTTGTTTATATAGTGTTTTATGAATTCTGAAATACACATATAAATTTCAAAAAATTATTAAAAAAATGTTAATGAAAAATTTTTATTTAGAACTAAATGCATTTAAAACATTGTTAAAATTTTTTTAAACTTTGAAATAAATATTTAGCAAATGTTTAACTGGAAACCCATATGCGATATAATTAGTTTCTATAGATATAAATTAATAGTGATACTAATTTCATGCAAAACAAATATGATACTGGTTCTCTCAAGATTCACATTTAAATCTCCCCTCCCCTTGTGAATGTAAAATTTTAATTCCATTAAGGTACATTAGGTATATACTTAAATCTGCTCTAATTCTACCATATTAATGTAAGTCTGATGTATTGAATAAAAAAATATTTTTAAGGGAACGTATTACTTATTAATGTTCCATCCACAAAAATTTATTGAAATTTAATTATAACTTATTAAAAAATCTTAATATATATTTTTTTTAAATTCAATTTGACAACAACTAAACATTGTAATAATATAAATATATATTTAAGTTGCATTTTTCCAACAAACATAATATTTCTGCAGCATGACTGAAACTTTTTATCAAATATTTAACAATGTCTTACTATAACTTGAATTATTTGCTTATCTTTCTTATAAGAAAATTTTCTTATTCATATTTGATGAGCATCTATCTATCTGATCTAAGTGCTTTTGTTCACTGTTATCAGAAATATTCTATTTCAGACACAAAATTTCATAATCTACTGTTGTGTAATTTGTTAAGTATCCCTAAGTTAATGAAGGTATAACAATAACAAAAGAAATAAAGAAATTTACTTAAAAAAATTTATTACAATACAATTCAATATGCTAGCATTTAAACATTACTATAATTTAATTTAAAATATACATATAAAGCAAAGGTTATTTTTAGCAAATATTTAAATAAAAATATGTATTTAATAAAATGAAATATTTTTAGAAATATATTTATAATAAAAATTTTAATTTTTTTATGATTCTTAAAATCTAATTTTAATGTGTTAATTAAGTTATTTAATTTAATTAGTTAATTAATATGTTATGTTAGTTGAAATCATCAATTTGTTAAATCTAAAATCTTTTAACTTTAATATTTCATTACTTACATCAATCTATACATTTTTGTATCTTGTTAAATTAAAAGCAATGTGAAAATTATTCTATGAAGAATTCAAACCAGTAAATATTTAAAATATACATACTAATCATTACATCAAATTTTAGAATTAGATGATACTACACATTCAAAATTAACAGTTAAAATGCATTAATGGAAATTTTTCTGGTTAGTTTTTTCAGCTAAAATACTAATCTAATATCAGGATTAAATACAATCTTAAACAAAATTTATTTATCTTATATGAAGAAGACTTTAAATAAATAAGCATGATACTGAACAATTAAAAAGTTATTAAAACATTACTGTCACAAAAATTTATGTTATAATTTGTTTAATATTTTATTAAAGAAAATATTGTTCATCTTATTGGAAAAAAAGAAATTTAAATACCACAAATTTTGAATTATGCATAAGAATGCATGCATGTTATTTAACATTAAATTAGTAAAAAAAATATTATTTATTTCTCAAATAATTTGTTATTGTTGTTTTTTCTTCATACTATCTATATTCAGTACATGTAAGAAAAAAATATTTTAGCTCTGCCCTAAATAAGTTCATAAAAAAGTAAAATAAATTTTCTATTGTTTGAAAATGCAGAATAGTTTATAATAAAATAAATGTGATACAATGTATGGATATAACAAATATTTTAAATAACAAATGTCTATAAAATCAGAGAGTAGATTACTTAATTTAGTCTAACTGAAATATCATAATAAAGCTGACATTGAAGATTATTTTGTTTTTGAAATGGCACATATTAAAAAATTTACTTAGAAAAAAAGTATAAATTAATTTAGAAAAACCATATACAAATGAAACAAATTGTATCAAGTGACAAAGTATATCTTCAAAATATACAAAATGCATGCAAATCCTAATAATTTCTCAATAATAAAATAATATTACACACAAATAATATAGTCAATTAAAAATACTTTTTGCATGTGTAAACACCTTTATAAAATAAATTAAAGTTACATAATTTTGAATTGCAATAAAATATCATTCTTAATAGATAAATGTACATGCTGAACATATATGCTATTTAATTTATTAGACAAGATAATAATCTGACATAAATATAACACATATTTTACATTTAAACTTACTTTAAATCCATCAATGTATTAACCATTTTGGCAGATTCACTGTTTATCCCAAAGATAGTCATTTACCTACATAAAATTGTGTAATATTTTAAAAAAATAGATATCTATATAATAAAAACAAAAAACGCAAAACAATTATCGTAATACAATTAAGTATTAAAGTAATATTAAACTGTTTTTTCTCAATAACAAAAAAAAATCAATTGTCCAATTTAATAATTAAGAATAGGAACACAAGGAAAATCGAATAATATTTAAAAGGAAATTTACAAAATTTTAAACGAAATTAGGACAAAACATTTAACAAATTAAATTAAAAAGTTTAATAATAAGCGCACACCTTTAAAAATTAAATTGTTCTTCAGATAAAGAAGTACAAAATGTGTCCAAATTAACTGATCAACTGTGCGTTTATGAGTAAGAGATTTATTTAACCTTTGATCATTAAAAATCATGTTTTGTTATCCCGTTTCCTCTTTTTTTTTTTTCACCTTAACACATGAATACTCATGTCAAACGGATGGTTACGAACTTTGTTTTGGAGATAACTTTCGATGAAAATGAATTGTAGGAGAACCGATTCAAGATTTTTTTAATACATTTTTTAGTTAAATTGTGTAGAATCTGTTGTCGCACTATAACTATATAAGAATCGATTTACTAAAAATTCCATATGAAAATTATATAAGAAATTTAATAATTGTGACTATTAAAGAGTGTAATAGCAACTAATTGTATTGTTTCTTGTGATTGTGTTGTTGTTTGCGAATACCGGATACTTTGACCTAAGTCATTCATACTAGAATGGAGAAAATATATCACATTTAGCGTTATCCAGAGTGCACAACAATCGGGAATAGTCTGATGCATTATATCAATTGTACTACTTTAATTTTGAGCAAACATTCCTAACAGTGGCGTCTAGGGCTTCGCATCCTCCTTTCAAACTGTTAGACCATTATTCAAAGAGGATTTGGCCTAGGATATTCCACCGAGTATCGTGCCTATTCTTAGCATAGACCAGGGGTCGGCAACCTGCGGCTCTTTGGATGTGAAACTGCGGCTCTTTAGTTCCATACGCAAATATTATTATTTTATCAAAAAAAAAAAAAAAAAAACATTTTAAAATCGTTCTGAATCGATTAAAGAGGAATCTGAAGAACTGTTTCTTGATTTCAAAAACAAACCAGAAATCTTGAAAAAATCAAAGATTAGCCACTATCCGCTAAAACAGTACAAGATAAAAATAGCTAAAATATCTTCAAATGTAACATATTTGCAGGTGGAAGATATTCAACTTTCTTCTGCCTTATCACTTGCTATAGATGAGTCTTGCGACATAAAAGACACGGCACAAGTTGCCCTTTTTGTCAGGTATATGTCTTCCCAAGGTCCAAAAGAAGAACTTCTAGGATTGCTACCGCTCTCGGGGCAAACTAGGTGGGAAGATATAGCAAATGCCGTGCAAAAATGCCTTGAAGACAATAAGATCGATTTAAATGAAATCGTTTCAATAGCAACTGATGGAGCCAGAAGTATGACAGGAAAAAATAAAGGGGCAACAACGATTTTTCAGAGCAAAATAAACCACGAAATTCTTTTGTTTCACTGCATAATACACCAAGAAGCGCTTTGTGACCAAACATTTCCGGCCGAAATAGTTGAGGTCATGAATTTGGTAATCAAGATTGTTAACAGCATCTTGCCAAAAGCACTCTACCATCGTCAGTTTAAAGAATTCTTAAACGAAATGGAGACTCAGTATTCCGACCTCCTTCTTCACAATAAAGTGTGATGGCTTTCCAAAGGTAAGGTGTTGAAACGTTTTGCTTTGTGCTTGAATGAAATAAATACATTCCTAAATAAAAAAAGGCATTAATCACCCTGAGTTAGAGAATGGCAAATGGTTGCAAAAATTTTACTTTATGGTGGATATCACAGTGAAATTAAATGAGCTGAATCTAAAACTGCAAGGAAAGGGAAACCCAGAATATGTTTTGGTAGAAGAATTGATTTGTTTTGAAGAAAAATTAATTCTTTTTGCAGAAGATATTCAGAGCAGTATATTACTTCATTTTCAATTTCTAAAGCAATATCGTGATAAAACTAGTGCAACTGTTGGCATGAGGTACTTCAGCACAGTTATAAAAAAAATTAAAGATGAATTTGCTGATAGATGTGAGCAATTCAAAACCAACAAACCACTCTAGCATTCATAGTAAATCCTCTCAACACAAATAGTAACGAAATCCACATTGAGCCATTTGGAATTGATACTGGATCTCTAGAAATGCAATTGATCGATTTAAAAAGTAAAGCTTTGTGGAGTGGAAAATTTACAAGTTGAAAAGCAAGTTGGAAGAGTTGGAGGTCCAGAAATGTATGTACGTAGCGCAACAAAAAGTGGGCAACTTTAAAAGAAAAGCCGCGAGTTGAGGCACTTATATTCGACGCATGGAATAGTCTTCCAGATTGCTACAGTGAGGTGAAGAAGTTGGCATTTGGAGTGCTGACTATCTTTGGATCGACATATTCGTGCGAGCAAGCGTTCTCTTGCATGAATATAATTAAAAGTAAAGTAAGAAGCCAACTAACAAATGAAAATTTAGAGTCGTGCTTAAAGCAACAAGTTATGAGCCAAATTTATCCAAACTTTCTAAAACCATGCAAAGCCAATGCTCCCATTGAATTTGTTTGCTGAAATGTATGTTATTGTTTTTTTTTTTATTTTAAGTACAAATTACATTGTTTAGTAAAGTTTAAATTTTCTACTTGAATAACCATGCAAAGGCATCGCTCCCATTGAATTTGTTTGTTCAATTGTTTGTTATTGAAGTACAAGTTAGTGTTATAAGTAAATGTTTAATTGTTTTAATTTTTACTTAAATAATAAATAATTATCTAATAATGAATAAATAGAATGATATGATGAATAAATAGATATGTTTTCTTATGAATAAATAGATTAGTTTTTTTTTTTTTTATCAAAAACTTTATTTATGCGAGTACTAACAGGTGGGCTAGTATTATTAAATCGGCGCTACTAGTATTAAATCCATATGATTTTTAGTTAGCCCTAACCTTCAAAAGGCACGTGTATAAATTTGACAGCTGACAGTCCAATTTGACAGTCCAATCGACAGTCAGCCGAGTAGACTGCACGTGATGAACACTAAAAATGCTATAACTCACATACTAATAGCGCAACAGTTATCAAATTTATACACGTGCCTTTTGAAGGTTAGGGCTAACTAAAAATTATATGCATTTAATACTAGTAGCGTCATCTATGTGTCAGCCTATGAACTTTTCAGCTCACCTGTTATTTATTGTTGGGAAGAAAACATTTTGTGGCTCTTTAAAACTTTGAAATTTTGTAAATTGCCATTTTTGGCTCTTCCGACTCAAAAGGTTGCCGACCCCTGGCATAGACAATAAAGCTTTCTGATCCGTTTCACTGCTAGAGGACTTAGAGTTTTGGCTTGGAAACTCAAGCTCCCCCTTGAATTGGGAACCCAATGCAGAAAAACTACTAGCCCGCGCATAAATAAGTTCGAAATAAGTTAAAAAAAAAAAATTAAGAAAACATTAGTTTTAAATATGTCTATACTCGGAAATGAAAAGCATTCATATTTCACTATTTTTGAAATTTATAGCTGGCTAGATTTTTTTTTTCGAATTCAAATTTTGAGGCAGCAAAAAATTCTTTTTTAATTTTTCATCAAAAATGTTCATTTTCAAAAATGATTATTGCCATATTTGCAGTCCTTATGTACTTTTATTGAGAAATCTATGAACTAGCTCAAAATCCTTTTTAATTAAATATCTGCATGGATTAATAATATTATTATTTTTAATAATACGAATTGTTACATATTGTACGTTATTTTAATTAATTTATGTAAAATACATTTTTGAAATGATAATGGCATGCATATGTGTGTGCGTGTTATATATTATATGAAAAGAAATAAATGATTATTCATCTGTCGACCGGCCTAAAGGACAAAACAGGGAGCGTAGCATTACGATTCAAAGTATTTTTGATTTCATAAATACTACTACGGCATTTAATGATAAAAACTCATCAAATCCTGAGGAAATTAGATGCAAAGAGCTAGGATATCTAATTCAAAATTTATGAACTCCAAGCAACGATAAAATACTATCAACAACTGCTCCATGATCTGCAATTATTTCTGTATGATGCTGCACAACATCCTGAACATATCAAGGTACGAGGAGATGTAGCATTACTTGAGGATCCCTCCAGGCAAAAGGGATACGCTGCTTTTACATGGTTCTTTCCTAGTAATGGATTGTAATATTCCTAATGCTAACCTTTTGAATCAAAAACTAGTTAAGTAAGTGGCTGACAATTTCTCAAAACCAGCATTATAACCAGCGTCAAAACCAGAATCTCATATTCATCAATAATGATGACAGCTTTAGGCAGCTATTTAAACGCAAAAACGAAAAAGACCCACATAAAACAAGGAATTGTTTTAGATATTAACAACAGTGAAAATATCAACGAAGGAAATTCTCAAGACACTTTGAAGAAAGTTGCTGCATCACCTGATCCTGCCATGAATGTATTTCTTGAATGTTTCTATGGGTTTATATTCTAGTTTAGGAATTGTAAAAAGATATAGTGAAAAAAGTAAATCAAGCCAACATTATAAGATTTGTAAAATGAAATATACTGCAAGTCAAAAGTTAGTAGCAACCTATTTTTGAGATTGACCTTTAAAAGAACGATAACAAAAGTAAAAAATATTGTTTATATGAATGATCATGAATAATATAAAAAAAGTAGAGGTGTAGAAAGTAGAGTTTTTTTCTTTTCAATGGCTGTATATCCAAATGGTGGGCCAAAGACATCTGGCAGGTTTGGAAACATGAAATGGTGTTTTTTTTTGTGGAGTAGGGTTTCAGCCCGACGTCCAACGCTCTTCAATCATATTAAACCCTGTGCCACAGGTTTCAGGTTCAAGTCTCGGCGGTGCCCTTGATGTTTGTAGTGGTGCGGAATCCCCTTTAAACCTTAGATCCCGGTCTAATATGACTGTAGAGCGTTACAGAGACCAGTTAGACTTTTCACCCACATCATTCCCAAACTGTATAGAGGCAACTCAGCTGTAGGCACAATGATGTGGCGTGGTGTAGTAGTAGTAGTCATATTAAATCGGTACCGACGGTTTAAAATAAATTCCGAACCATTATAAGCATCCATGGCACCGCCGGGACTCGAGTCTGTTGCCTTGCTAGTCACTAGGCCATCAGGTCCCAAAGTTGTTTAAAATATTTTATTTAACAATCGGACTCTTACATAAAAATTGCAAATATCCCACCTTTTAAATATTTGTTTATTTTTTATTAATGCCTGTTGATCTTCAACTGATGGCACAAAAAGATATTTTAGTCAATATCTAGGGAGAAGTCGTTTGCCAGTCTCGCAGTGAGGTACAAAGACTCTTGGATCAATTCGTACATGAAAAGTCAGTTTCAAGGAGACCTATTCCAGGTCAGACAAGTATTACATTTCCTATTAAAGATGGTTTTCTAGCTCTTTCGTCGGGAAGGATGAATTAGATACTACTAAGGTCCTACTATAAATAATAGGGCAGAGCTGATTTCAAATAATATAGCTGAAACAGAAACAAGAATATCTGCTATTATGCTGGTACGAAGATTCCTTCAGGGTAAGGGCCGTATGCAAGGCGACAATAGTATGTGTCACTCCTAACAGACGGTTGTGAAGTGGACGTTTAATTTGGGCAAGAGAATACGTTACCTGGTCTAAACAATAAATGGAATTCCGTGTTCTTCATCAACGAGGTCAAGTTTACTCTTTAGAGGGATTTCTGATCGTACACTGATCTAGAGAAGGCAAAGCAAAAGATATTATACGTATGGCATTGTTGGAAAACACATTTCTGGAGAAGTGGAATCAATGTCTGAAATGGGCTGAAATCTCTTTGGTTAGTATATATATGGTGCACTGACTCGCATGTGTTCCATAGAGGAAGGAGATCTTTCAGATCATATAATGGTGCTATTGATAATGGTTTCATCTTAATGTGAGATATTTCTCTATCTCACAGTGCTTGGCTTTTGTGGAAAAACATCTTGAGGAACAATGCTTTGTAGCAAATAGAATGGGCATTTTGATCTCTCAAGCTTATCATGAGCATGATTGGAGATTTGGTATGAGATGATGTTCTATGGTAACCCATGGTACTATAGAACATCTATGGAACTATCTTGGTAAATAGGTGGTTGTCTTAAAATCCCCTCTGAGGTTGTCAAATGAGCAGGAACAAGCGATGAACCATGTATGGTCTTTGCTTCCAATTCATTCATATAACTAAATTAGTAGTATAGAAATTCGATACTGCCAATGCATTACTACTAAGAGTGGATACATCTCCTGTTTCGAATCTGCCAGTACGAAGATAGCCATGGTCCATCATGGATTGTAGTGCTGGGAGTTCGTTAGTTAGTAATTCGTTGACTTCCAAGAGTTAGGAGTTCGTTAGTTAGTAATTCGTTGACTTCCAAGAGTTAGGAGTTCGTTAGTTAGTAATTTTGACTTCCAAAAGTTAATCTTGTTTTTCTTTAAAAAAAAAAAAAAAAAAAAAAAAGAACAGAATAATTTTGAAAGGACTGTTCATTAAACATTTATTGAATTAATATAATTTTAACAAGCAATATTTTATAGTCAAATAATTACATTTGTATAAAATGTAATTTCCTTTTTTAAAAATACGAATTTCATGTTTTCTTCACAAAAATCAGTCATTTATTTTTTTTCCATACTATGAATATTTCTATAAATGCAATCATTTGTTTGCAAAATCTTGCTTGATGTTTTATATTAATTCAATAAATGTTTAATATACAATGCTTTCAAAATTCCTACGTTTATTTGCTTGCAAATTAGAGAAAAATTTTAACTTTTGCAAGTCAACGTATTGCTAACTAACGAACTCCCGTCACTACTTAGACTATGGCCGTCTGCCTGCTGGCAGATATCGAAAGAGATGGGTTTTTTTTACGGGGTTGGGCTGTCAGCCCTACGACCAACGCTTTACAGTCACATTAGATCAAGAAACTGCTGTTTAAATCGGATTCCGAACCACTACAAACATCCATGGCCCCTCCGGGACTCGAACTGAATCCTGTGGCAGCGAACGCCAGTCACTCGGCCATCAGGCTCCAGCTTTCCTCTACTTGAGATATATTTTCATTCGGGAATTTTATTATATTAGCTAGCACCCCGCTGTCGAATAAAGCCTTTCGATCAAAAAAATGAGATTTAAATGAATTAATGAAAAAAAAAAATGAAATTTTTCAATTCAGAAAAGGAAATTTAATCGCCACAGTGCACGCCCGAAAATTATTATGGATGTCAAATGTCGCATAATTTATAGACATTTTAAATATTTATGATGTTTCGTAAGTTTGTTTAAAAATAGACTGACTGCAAAAGAATGAATTCATCATATGCGAAATTGCCTGTTGATATATAAGAAAAAAAAACCCATCCAGAACATATTTATTTTTTATTCCCATTTTTAATTTTATTAAAAATTTTTTTTTTTTGAATAAATTGCGTCATTTTTTTTTTTTTTTTCAGGAGGCAAAAAATTGTAGCAAAAGGTTAAACTTGTTGTTCACGTCAAAAGTTCATGTCCCATGAAATTGAGAATTTAATGTAAGGACAAAACGCATAACAGCCATCTTAAAAAAAAAAAAAAAAATATCGAATTCCAAACGATTTTTTTTTTTGAAGAATCTCATTTTCACTTCGAAATAAAATTGGCTTTGCTTTCACCAGACGAGCTTTTAAAATAATTTTTATAATAATTTTTCTTCTGAATTTTGTTACTAAATTATTTAATAATTACTGAATTATTTTGTAAATAAATATTATGTATAAAAAAGCTCGTAAAAGTTTTTTTAAAAAATCTCGTAAAAGAAATTAAAAAAAAAAAAAAAAAATACAGATTTTATGAAAAATATCCAAAATTGAAAGTGTCTGAAATTGGAATCAATACTCAAAAAAAAATAAATAAAAACCCATTTTCTGGGTATTTTTTCATGAGTTGAAGAAATTAAAAAAATAGTTATATAATAAAACTTTTTTTGCGATTTATAATAAATTACAGTATTTATCTGTGATATTGGCCTGAATGGCCGAGTGGCGTTCGATACCACGGGTTTCGGGTTCAAGTCCCGTCGGTGCCATGGATGTTTGTAGTGGTTTGAATCTACTTTAAACCGTAGGTTCCGGTCTAATAGGATCGTAGAGCGTTGGGGGTATTGTTACTCCGCGTCTGTAGTTTATCTTCAAGCTACACGCACCGCCTGCTAAATGCTGCTTCTAGTGCTAAAAGAGTAATGTCGGTGCAGCGCTTGCCTTAAGGCATCAAAGACAACTGTCTAAGTGTTTGCCAGCTGCATTAGAAAAAATTATCTGTAATAAATTTATAAAAAAATAGACGATTTTCATACTTTTGTGATATATTAATTTCATGACAATTTTTTCCTACCCCTTGTTATATCATAGCATCTTTTTGGGCAAAAAAAAAAAGTCTCATAATCTTCATAAAAGTTGTTATTTTCGAATATGCTAGAGCTCCTAGGGAGCAACAAATTCACCGTTATATAGAGTGCACCGCGGGGAACCACTGCACCCTTATTTTACAGCAACAATTTCCTGGTTGCCAACATTAAAAATAAAAACAAACGTTAAATGAAAAATCTATGATAAAATGTAGCCATGCTTTTAAAAAAAGGAAATGAAATAACACGTAATTAAAATGCTTTCCGGGTGGCCAAATTAATGACTCTCTTGCAAATAGACCGGAGTTTTGAGGAAATTGTTTTTAAACTTGTTCCGTTTTGAAATGGATAATTTAAAATTTTTTCCAAATTTTTAATGCTTTTTAATACGCTTTTATTAGTTTCACCTGTATGTTTGTTTGTAACCGACTCTTTGGGCTCTATTTTATCCTACTTTAAGCGATCAGATTTAATTTAAACATTGTAGACTTATCAAGGACAGACGACAATAAAATATTTATTATCTCGTCATGATTAGGATCGCCAGGACATACTGTGTAAAGTGGATTCCGAACCACTACAAACATCCATGGCACCGCCGGGACTCGAACCCGAAACCTGTGGTACTGAGCGCCAGAGCGCTAGCCACTCGGCCATTCAGGCCCGGAATTCTATTATGATATCTAATAAAATAAAGGAAACAAACAAGGATATTCTGCGATATACTAAATTATTATTGATTACCGTTATTGAATAAGTGCTGTTGCAAATTATAGGCAGGAAATCAAGGTAATTATTATTATTTAAATCAGGGGATACATAGCCTTTATAAGGACGGCAGTATCATATACTCACAGTAATTTTTCATGGGTAGCATGAAAAAAACCCACCCAAGATAATTTTTTTATCCACAATATATATGGATATTGAATTTCTTTCACGAATTTTTTTTAAATTCCTTTCACAAGCTTTTTTATACGTAATATTTATTTACAAAATGATTATTAAATAATTTAGTAAAAAAATTATTTTAGAATAAAAATTAATGTAAAATTATTCTAAAAGATCGTTTGGTGAAAACAAAATTTTATTTCAAAGTGAAAATGAGATTTTTCAAGAAAAGAAAATCGTTTGAAATCGTTCTCGCATTATCAATCTATGTGCGATATGAGTTTTTTGTGTTTTCTCCCATAGGGCATGTAAATGTGGATCAATTATCCTTAAAAGTATTCTCTTAAAACATTATCCTCCACGCAACCCTCATCTGTGGGCTGTTTATGGTATACAAGGCCCATCGATTTTCGATATAAAAAAAAAAAAAGTGCTCATTTTTTCATACTAATGTCTTCAAAATTGCTCATATAAACTGAAAAAATGATATGATAGTATGATATCAACCACAGGTACAAAAACGGAACCCTGATATCTAATAAAATAAACGGAACAAACAAGAATATTCTGCGATATATTAAATTATTTTTAAATTATTGCTAAAAAATTATAATTAATTACCGTTATTGAATAAGCTCTGTTTCAAATTATAGACATGAAATCAATGATATTATATTTTGTTGAATATTGCCGATTTTTAAATCTTGAAAATAATAAAGAAAAATGCATTGAAATTGATTGTAAACATATAATTAAATTGAAAGTAAAGAAATTATTTAGACCAAAAATTGACCGACAAATTTTTTATTTTAACTATTACAGTAGTCTTTGTAAAGATTAATTATTATAATTTAATTCAGGGATACAAAGGCTTTTTAAGGTTGGTGGCCTCATATACTCACAGTAATTTGTTCATGGGTCGCATGAAAAAAACATCCAAAAGCATTTTTTTTTTTTACCCATAAAATATATGAATATTAAATTTCTTTCACTAGCTTTTTTTAAATTTCTTTACGAATTTTTTTAAAATTTTTTTCACGAGCTTTTTTTATACATAATATTTATTTAAAAATAATTGAGTAATTATTAAATAATTTAGCAAAAAAATTAATTCAGAATAAAAATTAATGTAAAATTGTTCTAAAAAGATCGTCTGGGGAAAAACAAAGACAATTTTATTTCAAAGTGAAAATGAAATTTTTCCAGAAAAGAAAATCGTTTAGAATTCTATAGTTTTTTTTTTTTTTTTTTTTAGTTTTTTAAGATGGCTGTTATGCATTTTGTTCTTACACTAAATTCTAAATTTTGTGGATAATCTGTATAACGAAATATACAAGGTTTTTTTTTTTTTTTTTTTTTTTTTTATTTGTAACATGAACAACAACAACAAATACAATTTTTTTCTTCCCCCAAAAAAATGAAGTTTTAATCACAAAAAACTTGTTTAAAAATATGCGCCAAACAGATTGTTCTTATGGAAAAAGGGATTTGGGGTCTCCGAAAACTGTGTGCAAAGAAAAAAACAAAAAAACAGGGGGAGCGCTATCTGTTCATCAATGTTCTAAATCGTGGTGGCTGAATGCTTTCGCTAACATACCGAAGTGGTGGTTCTTTTGTAAATTGATAAACAAGATTAACTCTTCGATACAAACTTTTTTTCCTCCCAAAGAAATGGCTCTTAATTTAAAAAAACATCACGTTTTAGAAGTGTAATCACGCTCGAAAATTCACGCTCTATTACATGTGCTTAAAATTTTTCGATCCAATGATTTTATTTGATAAAGTAAGAGGATCTACATTGCATAATATGTTTCGATATGACATCACAAGACAAATGATAATTTTTGCATGTGTCCTGCCATCTGGTGCCAGAAATTCCAATTAAATTACCAGAAGAAACGATCTTCAGTTAAATATTTTGTTTGGTTTGTCGCTCTATGGTAAATAGACCGGTACCGGTCGCTAAATAGACCGGGACCTACAAGTTTAACGCGGATTCCGAACCACCAACAAACATCCATCCCACCGCCAGGATACGAACCAGCAGCTTTCGGATCAACGGCCAGAGCGCTAGCCAGTTGGCCATCAGGCCGCTAATTGAGAAGGAGATCTGTTTGGCTGACATTCTGTGATGTACTGATATCTGGTGGAAATCCACTTTTAATAGGTTCACAAATCAAACGCATTTAAATAGGTTTCACAAACCACGTTCACAATAATAGGTTCACGTTTGACACGTTTCACAAATCAAACCTTTCATCATCAAACACTCAAACATTTGAAATCATAAAGAAATCAAGTAAAAGGAGGGTTTTTTTGTACCGCTTCTATTTATTAATTGTGATTGCATAAATGAAATACCGCTGTACGTGATTACATGGCGACTGAAAAGGAAAGTCTCGAGGATTGAAGACAGGTTTCTTCTAATTCTTCTTCATTCCCTCTCTTTAATTCCTTTTTGTGAGATCATATGAATCTAAAAAAAAAACAATGACCTTGAGTGTTATTTTTGTTCGATAAGGCATTTAGTTAAAAAGAATCGTCTTCACTTTTCCGGCATAACTTTCTCTGCTCTCTTCCGATTATGCCATTCAGACGTTTTCCTTCTTCAATTCGTATTTAATTGGCAGGAAAAATATCGTCTGCCGCTTTCAATACCAGGCTTATAGAGGGAAAGAGGAAATCTCAACATTCGAATGATTGATGGGAGGTACTCGTCGTTTTTTACGTTTGCGCGTCACCTGTTTTTGTATCATTTTTGATACAATCGATTCGTATTGTCATATCCGTATTTAAATTATTCTTATTGTTAAATTTAGTCAAATTGTTAATTTTTTTTTATTTCATAAAATTTTTCTTTTTAAAGCATGACATTTCTTAAATAAAATTGCATTTTGTTTAACCTTGCATGCTTAATACATTAAAAACAGGAAAAATTTGAAACTGTATATCTGCAATTTTTAAATTAAAATTAATATTGTAGTGTGCAGGTTGAGCAGCCAGATTGTAACTGGGTGTGATTGGGTTGAGATACTTGAGGCACCACTTTGAGAATTCACTGCTTCATTGGCACACACAGACAAACACTAGACACATACATACAATTAGACACAAATAATAGTTAACACACTTGAAGTACTGCTTGACACTGTTTTTGTATCATTTTGATACAACCGATTCTTATTGTCATATCCGTATTTAAATTATTCTTATTGCTAATTTTAGTTAGATTATTACTTTTTCAAATTTATTTTATAAATTTTTAAAGCTTAACATTTTTTAAGCAAAAATACATTTTGTTTAACCTTGCATGTTTAAATCTCAAGACGTTAAAAACAGGAAAAAAAATTTAGGAGGAAAATTTGAAATTGTATATCTGCAATTTTGTAAATTAAAATTATTATTGTAGTGTGCAGGTTGGCCAACCAGATTGTAACTGGGAATGGCTGGGTTGAGATACTTGAGGCACAGGTTGGAGAACTCACAGCTTTGTTTACACACGCACCACATACACACAATTAGATAATAAAATAAATAATAGGCTACTAGCCTACTAGGTAGGACCTACCTACTAAATTGTGGCTTACAAGACAAAAAAAAAAAACTTTATTTTTTGATAAATCCCGACGATGTAAGAACTGCTTTTCTTTTACTTATCCTACCAATTCTTGCAAAAATTCTGTAATGCGTGAGCAATGCAGCGGCCCTCACAATCTTTCGGCTTGCACATCACAAATTATTAAATGTATTCAGTGTGGCGGGGACCGTAAAGTCTCTGATTTAAAATGTTCAAAGAGAAAAGCGGAGAAAATTTTTTCAAATTTAAAATTTTAAATCGTTTATCCTTCATCGAAAAACGCAGATCTTATCACCCCCAAAAAAGAAACATATTCATCCCAGATCCAAACTGCATTCTTCTGGATTCCTCACTAAAAATCCCGAAATATCCCAAATACTTCATCAACACAAATTGAAAACTCAAAAACTAATCACAAATATTTGTCAAGCTCAGGCTGTCGCTTTTCAGGAATCGCTTCAAATATTAGAGAGTTTTTGCATACCGTATTTTTACAATACGGTATTTTTTTCTCCCTAGCGAGCATGCTCATAGGAAACATTATTACAGATACGCATGTGCAATTTCCTATGAGCATGCGCTGGAAGAAAAAATACCGTATTATAAAAAATACGGTACGCAAAAACTCTCTAGTATCTGCAAATTTCACGGCAGCTCTCTATTCACTCGGACATCTTTAAAAAAAAAAATTTCCCATCCTTCAACTACAACTCAAATCTCCAATATCGAAGAGAAGAAAAAAAAATTCAAAGTCCAAAAAAATCTGGATCCGAATTTTTACAAGAATTAGACAATTGAATCTCTCTCTATACGCAAAAAGAGCTTCACACAATATTATTTCTTTTAATCAAATGCATACTGATCAATCTGACATGAAAACGTAATAAACTTTTAGGACTCTTTATTTTAGATACATTTTTCTTCTCTTTTCCAGTTTAATTTTCTTTTCCAATGTTCTTCCAAACTTTACACATTATTCAATGGAACGCAAAAAGCATTCATGCCAAGAAACCATGTCTTCTGAAATTTTTCAATTATGTTTACATTTTTGTACTCCAAAAGACTTTTCTTAATAACAACGACATCTTTCATTTACCAGGTAAACATATTTTTAGAGGGGGACAAAAAAAAAAAAAAAAAAAAAAAAAAAACCAGATCCAACAACACAAGAAGGGGAGGTTTGATGATCATTATCGATTCTTCTATTTCTTGTAGCACTATAAATTTTTTAAATCTTCCTCATTTATATAATGAAAACCAAATGATCTCTATTAATTTGTAGCATAAGTCTTAAACTGAAAAGAAAGTATTCTCTCAACTGAAAAGAAAATATTGGGATTCAGTTTATCACTCTGCGGGATATAATGATAGAATTTATAAAATCATCAAAACAATTCACAGCAGGCCTGATACTCTATTAAATGACAAAATATTTCGCATATATACTCGAACCCCACCATTACAATGTTTTATCTGATAGTCTCTCTGCCCTTCGAGCACCCCAAAATTGTAATTTTAAATTCACACGAATTATTAAACTTCTTGGAAACCATATCAAACAAAACTTGAACTCATTTTTATTTTTACAATTCGTCTGGACTCCAGTTTACATTGTCATTAAAGAAAATGAGCAAGCAGATTCCTTAGCAAACTCTGCGTCAGTTACAATAATTTTAAATTAGATTTCACCGGAAGACATCATTTTATCATCAAAAGAAGACAACATTTAAAACCTCAGATGAACAGTAGAATAAAAGAAAATACGTGCGTGATATGATTCATTTAAATAATATCAAATCAAATTATCTACTCTTATCTATCACTAGAAAAGAAGAAGTACTAATTTCAAGATTTTGGATACTATGTCCTATCCTATTCGTGGTTATTTGATATGAGCGAACGAACCTTATTACAAAACTATATCCACTATTCATCATTGTTGAATAAAGATGTCGGCAATGATGTTAATGGTATGTGAAGGCAATAGGAAAGAAAAGTCATGATAAATAGATAATAGTAATCGTATGATGAGAGAAAAAAAAGAAGAAAGTAAGAAAAATGTAAATCATCGGTATGGAAACGTAACAAGAAATTTATGATCAGTAAATATGCGTTGAAGTAAAATATCTAAAAAGCGACCAGTGAGTAGGAAATTATGGTGATTTGAGGCTTCGATTCCATTTAGAAGTAGAGAAAGGATACTTGTATTTTCCATTCAATTGCGTAAATATAGTTTGTGCCTTGATGAGAGGATTTTCCTGAGAAGCAATGGTATTGAAGAAATTTCTAGAAAGTTTAGTAATATAGTAATCAATAGAGTCAATTTTTAAATCTTGATGAATTGTAGAGTTGCGGACAAACCAGAGTGCTCCAGTGATAATACGAAGAAGTTTGTTTTGAATAATTTGCACAGATTTCTTGTTAGATTGTGCAGCTAGACCCCAGATTGGGGCAGCATAGGTAAGGATAGGCCTCAGAACTTGTTTGTAGAGAAGAAGTTTGTTTGACAAAGTTAATTTAGAAAAATTATTAATGAGTGGTAGAGTGAGATAAAATTTTTTCCAACATTTTTCTTTGATTTTTTGAATATGAGCTCGAAACGTAAGTTTATTGTCTATAATTAAGCCGAGATATTTAATATTAGTCGCCCATTCAATTTGTTGATCAAAAAGGAGAGATTAATATATGGTTGTCTGGCGTGTCCTTTTCGGAAAATGATAGCTTGAGATCTAGAGACATTAATTGTGATCCGCCATTTAGTTAGCCAATCCTCTAGGATATTCAGAAAATTTTGAAGAGTATTCATGACATAAAGAATAGAAGCACCTTGGGCAAGAGCAGCAGAATCGTCAGCAAATAGGCAAGTGGAAATGTTAGTGCACTGAGGAAAGTCATAGGTAAAGATATTGTACAGAATAGGACTTAGCACGCTTCCTTGAGGTGTACCAGCACAAATACGACCAATTTTGGAGAATTCATTATGAAGTCGAACTTGAAAGGTTCTATTTTTAAGATAATTTGTAATGAAAAGTGTGATCCAAGTTGGAAATTGAAGTTTGATCATTTTGTAGATTAGTCCATTGTGCCACAGTCGATCGAAAGCTTTTTTTGATATCTAGAAAGACACCCCCTGTAAAAAATTTATAGTTATATCCTTCAGTGATGATATTGGTGACACGTAGAAGTTGATGACAAGTTGAGTGATGTTGACGGAATCCAAATTGTTCTGCTGGAATTATGGAATTTTTATCGCAAAAAGAAGTAATATGTCTCACTAAGAGTTGTTCGTAAAGTTTTCCGACACAGCTAAGGAGCCTGATGGGCCGATAATTTAGAGGAAATTTCCTATCTTGGCCAGTTTTAGGGAACATGATGATATTTGCTTTTTTCAGATAGGAGGGAAGTAGTGATATTTAGTACAGCTGTTGTAGATTTTTGCAAGATGAGTAATGGCATTAAGGGTGACACATTAAGGCTTTATTTGGAATGTTGTCAGGTCCAGAAGATTTCCGAATGTTGAGATTCTTGATTAAGTTAACTATGTCAGATGGAAAAAAAAATATTGTTATGATAATTTTGATGATCAGCTAGAAAGGAAAGTTACTGCATCTTCAACATGCTCAATTTGAGAGTAATCGCAAGGTTCAGTGTTTTCTTGAAAGGAGAGTTCAAGGTTTTCAGCAAAAGAGTTCGCTTTATCAGAAGATGAGAATATAAGACCTGTGGATCCAACCAGTGGAGGAATTTTTGGGATATTTTTTGGTAAAATGTTTGTTAATTTTGAAGAGAGAATTATCTTCTGGATTTAGGCCTAATAAAAATTCATTCCATCTGTCATTTTTTAATTTGTGAATCATTTGCTTTATTTCTTTTTGAAGCTTGTTGACGGATTGCTTGAACGAAGGAAACCTGGTATCTTGCCATAATTTACGAATTCTGTTTTTTTTTCCGCAATTTTAGAGGTGATTTCAGTAGGAAGTTTTTGGTGTGGTGTACTGAGTTCTTTAGATTTGATAGCAAGGTTGATAGCAGAAGTAACAGCATAGTTAAATTTATCAATTATTTTGTCAATATCTTGAATATTGGAGATGACTGGATTACCAGGAATGCTTTGAGAGAGAATTTTAGTAAAAATATTCCAATTGGTAGTTGTGATTATGCTACTGAGGAAGGGCGTAAATGAATTATGAGAGACTTCAACTATCACAGGGTTATGATCACTGGAAAGATCGTTGATAGAAGAAGCAGGCCCGGCGTTTAAATATCCACTATTAATTCCCTACGAAAAACCCCATAGCTTTTTTGTGTATGTGAGTTCAAAAAAAATTCAGTTAGCACAATTCAGTAAGCACATTTCCGTGCTTCTTCTTTTATACTTTTGGAATCAGTCAAAACCTACTACTAATCTGAATATCTTTCCTATCTTTTCTTATTTCTTTTTTTTTTTTTTTTTCTGATTTCTTCTGAAGAGCAATTGGATAAATTGAAATAAAGCAGCCATCGCGAGCGAAGTGCTCAGGCAATGTTTGTGTTTACAAAATATATGAGCTATAAGAATTAAGTTATATACAGAATATGGTAATATTATTTAGTAATTTTTCAAAATTTTATATATTATGTTAAATTTATTAACTTAGTTAGGCTATTTAAGCAAAATTATCCCCTTCATCTTCGTTATTTTATATATTTACTATTTTAAAAAAATAAGTCAATACATAAAAGTTTTGTCAAAATTTTAAGGAAGTTTATGATTTCATGTTGGACTACATGCAACTAATATTTTAAATAATTGTTCTAAGGTATACTTTGTTTAACAAATTTGGTACATGGATTTAATTTAATTGTTGAACTTATTTGTGCTATTTTGTTTATATATCACATTCTGAAATAGTAAAAGTATTATTGATTATTTTTAGTAAATATAACCTCTAATACTTCTATTATTTAGTATGATTGAATCACATTTAAAGCTTTTAGATTGATGTCTATAATTTATGATATTCTCTGCGTCTATTAGTAAGATTACATAGTTAATCAACAAATTTTAGAATTAGTTTATGTGCAGAAAAAACGATAGTCTAATATGTAAAAAAAAACGTAAAATTTCTTGGTATTTAAAAAATTTTATACACATTAAAATTAAATTTACAAAATTATTTAAAATTTGTAAACTACATACCATTAGATTCAGTTTGATGTATAACAACTTTATATTACTAATGAATGGACGTCAGATTCTTTGAATCAACCTTTATATGATTTTATTTTATTCATATTTCAAAACCAGAAGTTTGACGATTCAAAAGAAAATTTTTAATATACAAATTTATGTTGTTTTAAGCACTTTATCAGAAAGTTTCTAAAAATTAATCAATTTATTATTCATTTATATTTTGTAAACTATTTTTTAGTGTTTTTAATTGCATTTGTGCCTTAATTGCTTTCTGTTCGTATTTTCTTAATTGTTTCATATGCTATCTGTAGTCTTAAAACTATGAAGCGGCAGAAGATAAACGAAAATTCTTCCCGGAGCCAGAAAAGGCCAAAATCAGTGAGTGAAAATTTTTCTTTTGATGCTCAAAAATGAATTAAAAGATGCATTTTTTATTTGTAGAATTTGTATTTGTGGTTTCTTATTGTAATAAAGGCTTTTTATTTTATTTATCATCATCATCAGTGGTGCAACAGCCCCTTGGTGGGCCAAAGCCGTCTGCCTGATGGCAGATTTCTAGACAGGAGATGTTTCCTTTTTATGGGGTAGGGTTGTCAGCACTGTGCCCTAAATAAACCAGTAATTTTGTAAAATGTTTTTGTTTTTTTTATTCATCTTTTATATTTTTAGATGATAATTTAAAAACTTTTATGTAAGAGTGTAGAAGAAAATTTTATTTTTGCAATTCTGACTTTTTTGATGTTAAGTAATTATATTTCTAAATGCTAACTGAATGCTAATTTACTCATGAAAAGGAATTACTCTATTTTCTAATTTTTTTTTCAGGAAGGTAAATTGGGAATAATTGAGTCAATCACACTGCAGAATTTTATGTGTCATGAAAATCTTCATTTAAAACTTGGTGCACATGTAAATTTCATTATTGGGCAGAATGGAAGTAAGTATTTTTGCATTGTTAAATTCCCTCCCCTTCCCATTTTTTTTTCTTAAAAAGATGGTTAAATAAATCTAGAGTTTTTTTAGTTCCAATGAAAATTGCTTAAATATTATTTATTTATTAAAATGTTACTGCAACTTTTTGGTATTTACAGGTGGAAAAGTGCTATCTTAACTGCAATAATTCTAGCTTTGGGTGGCAATTCTCGGAGTACTGATAGATACTCAAGCATTAAAGGTTTTGTAAAAAATGGAAAAAAGTAATTATTAGTTTTTCAAATTTTCTGATGAATTAATGTTACAATTTATAATTATTATTATTCCTTGTATTCAATATTATTATAAAATTTTTATCCTTTCATTCTCAAACTATAAGTTTTTTTTTTATTTTAATTCTTTCACACAAAAAGGTTATTCCTCTTTAATAAAAATAATTTCAGATAAGCGCTAAATATTTTTTTCTATATACCTTCTCTTAATTGTATTATTTTAGTAAGGCAAAATTGTAGACATTACAACTAATTATAATTAGCAGAATTTCTTGTGGTTAAGAGTGTTTCAATATTTTCCAATTTTTTATAAGGATTATTGAAATAAATTTTTGATAGTATGCATGCACATACAAGCCTTTTGTTCATACATTTTTTTAATGTATGAAAAATTTACTTCATTAATAATTATTTTAAATTTTATGCATTGAAATACAATTTATTGAAATTATGTGGATATGTATACAACTTGAAAAATAACTGCTTAAAAGGACACTTTTAATAAAATAATTACTAAACTTTTTGTTTTCTTATTATAATTTTAAACAAACACTTATTACTGAAAGAATATTTTAGTAATAAAATATTTCTGTAACCATTATTATAATTTATTAAAGTAAAGCAATAGTAGTTCCTGATGAACACTGTTTGGCATATAAAGATGCATTATTGCTGAATTTATAAATTTTGGAACAGTTTAAATGTAAAAATAAATATAAAACCTAATTGCCGTCCTCAAAATAAATGCAGAGCAATTGGATTTAAGGTTGTTTTTCGTTTTCTTTCTTCTAAGCTTCATAAACTTGAGGTAAATAGTTTTGCCATAAATAATTAGACCAAAGTAAATCGCTTGTATTGTGCCATTTGCAGTAAGTAATTTTCCACTTAAGGATGATCCAGTTTTTCTGTAGGAATCTTGGTACTTGTATATGGGCCAAATAGTTCTGGAAATCGCACATTCTGGGCATTCTCTTATTCATTTTTAATTTTCTTTACTTCAAATGTTGATTTATTACAAACTTACTTTCATGTTTGTGTAAACATTAGGTGTGTTACAGGATATTACACCATAAAAAATAGGTATAAAAATATTTAGGTACTTTTCCTACATTTGGTAGAAAGATTTGAGTTTTGATGTATAAATTTTCTCATAATCTTTTTAAACAAACCAGTTCTGTTATTTAAATTAGAATTACTTTTAATATTTTTTATTTGACTTTTTATGAAAGACGGTGCAGTGCTCAGTCATGGAAGAGCATGTGATATGAATGAAGGAAAAAATACCTTGAAGTAATATAGTAATATCTGTTCTTTCTTGACAAAAAGGGAAAGGGGGAAAGAATTATGGAGGAGTGGGTTATTAATTTGGCCCATTCCCACAATGAAGGAAAGTTGGGGGGAGTAATAAATTTCTCCAAACTCATAATGAAGAAAAGGGATAAGGATTGCAGACTGCACTTTGACCAGAAAAATGGTAGCTCAGATGAATGTAATATATATTTCATATAAACCAACTATTGAGCTCTTAGAAATTTTCTTCTGTTACTACTTGAAAGTAATTCTTAAAATAAAAACTCAATAGAATATGAAAGACAAAGGGAATAAAATTATAGGAATGCAAATATGGCAAAAATTAGGGATTATGCAGATATTTGTAAATTATGCAAAATGTCTAATTTTCTTCATTTAGTGTGATTTATTTAAGAATCCTTTTAATTACTGGCCACTTACAGGATTTTCAATTGATTATAATATTTAAAATATAATGAACTATGCTTATTTAAATTATTTATAGAATAGAGATTTATATGGAATTTTTTTTTTTTCTGTTTTTACAATGTTAAAGCATGTTTTTTTATACACTATATAGTATACACACAAACACACACACACATATATTAAAGGTTACCAATTTGTTTATGCAATTCAATTTAATTTTAATTATAATTAAAGTTCTTTAAAACTAAGAGATGGGTTACTTTTAAAATTATAAGAATGCATTCTGTATTAAAAAATCAATTCAGATTGCTGATTAAAAAGTGTTTATAATTAATATTAGCATTTATATTTGAAATATTAATTTATATTTCCATTAAAAAATTTTTTTTGTTTTTGCTTTTCAGTAAAGGAAAAATTGAATTAGTGTTGCGAAATTCTGGTCCATCAGCTTATAAACCTAAAGTATATGGGGAGAAAATAATCATTATTCGAGAATTTAATAAAGAAGGAGTAACCACATACAAAATCAAGTCAGAATCAGGTAACAATTATTGAATTACTTTATAATCAGATATAAATTAATTCAAGGATGATTAAAGAACAGGACAATGGCACAGGAGGGCATAATGGTATATAAAAGTAGAAAAAATATTTATTAAAACTGTTAATGTTACAGTTTAAAAATATGGATATTAAAACTATTTTTTTCATTGTTTTTCTGAATATTTTTTAACCTTTTTTGGTATAGTGTTATTTTACCTCTGTGCCTTTCTGTGCTCTATATATAATAATTTAATAGTATTATAATTTTAATATATATTATAATATATTTATATATTATAATGTTACCATAGCAAATAGAAGAATTAATATAAAGAAAAGTAGAATAGCAGTTATGCAAATGCAATTAATCTTATCAATTATCTGAATTACAAAGCTATCAAATGATATTAATGTTACAAAACTTTTCATACATTTTAAGTTAGTTTGTTCAAAATATGTTTATATATATATATAAAGAATTAAACAATTAGAATATAAAAAAATTGATTCAAGATTAAAAGTGCATACAGTTGTAGCAAATATCTTGATATATATGCACATAAAAACACCATTTTAGAAGGTCAGAAAATAAAGAAAACAAATACAAGGGGAAATCAATTCATGCAGAAAATCATTAGAATCCACAGAAAATGCAATTATAATACTAAGATAATTTTATCCTTATAAATAGATATCATATATATAATAAGCCATGTTTGCTCACAGGATACCTGGATCCAAGTTGAAACATATCTCGTATCATATTCTAATAACATGGAGAAACAGATTTTTCTCCACATAGAAGCTGTGAGGAATATAATCATTAATGGTAATTCAGTGATGGAGCCAGTTCTTATAGAGAAATTTGGACCAGATGATACAAAAAACACATAACTGTTGATCTGGTGTGAATATTAAAAAACATATAACTATTAGCTTTAGTAAAAGGGAAAAAGTTATTTACTTCCTGTAAACCCCATACAACGTAATTACAAGGGATTTCCATACAAAGGGATGTTCAACTACTGAATGTTCAATATTTCAAATAAAAGCTTTAATTTATATGAAAAGGCAATACTTATTATATACAACACTTATTATTTAATTGGGTTCAATAATTATTATAATACAATACTTATTATTTAATTGTTCAATAATTATTATAATACAATACTTATTATTTAATTGGGTTCTAAAAATTATTTTTGAATTTTCAAAGTGGGGGATTTATTGTTTACTGTTGGAACATTTTATGCATTGTTAGACATTTAACAATCAGTAGTGTGGGAAGATGGATAAACTAGTATTTTTAATTGTAGGGAATTATTCAATGTGTGGGGATTTAAATGAACTACATCATAGGAAAAAGCTCATAGCAATAGCAAATGTAAATAATGAGCTGGGAAACTACTAATAAGAATTATTATTTTTTGATTTATGAGTTTTTAAAGAATCTTGTTGCCTACTAGTGTATTCTAATGATCTTTCTGCATTATTTGAAAATAAATCCACTGCAAAATGAATTAATTTTAAGAATTAGTGTTAATAGCATGATAATTTTTTATTTATATTCAAATTCAAGAGTTTTGACATTGAAATGGTTTCAAAATTAAATCAGTTATTATTTGAACAAAAAAAAATATTTATTATTTAATAATATTATTTATGAAAAAAAAAATTTTATAATATTTATTTATGAACAAAAAAAATATTCTGTAAGTTGGTTTGTATTAGTTATTTTTAAATTTAGCTGTATTGGATAAATATAATGAACTATTGTATGAAATTTAGATGATTAAATACAGTTAGATGATCATCCACATCAATAAAAGCATTTTCTGTTTGTTTCTGTACTATTTTGTCAGAGTGTTTTACTTAAATAAATGAATACATAATATAATAAAGTTTTTCTGATAGACTAGAAAACATCATTGTGCTAATTGTACTTTTTAAATTTATTTACAGAGGATAAAAAATAATTGTTTTTTTTAAGGTACTATATGCTCAAATCAGAAGAGTGAATTAATGAATATTAAAGATGCACTGGATATAATGGTAATAATAAGTAGTATATATTTTGTAAAGTTTGTATACATTTGTTTTTCTTATTATAATAATTAAGTCAGCACACATAAAAGGGTTGTTCTATTAGAATAAATCTGGAATGGAATATAATTATAATAATTATATTATAATTATTATGGGCTATAATTATTTGGATTCACTTAAAATTCAATTATAGAGTATTAATTCTGTAAAAATTAGCACGAAAACTCCACATCTTAATAATTAATTAATTAATTATAAGATTAAAAATTAAATTAAAAAGTTAACAACATTAAAAAATTTATTTTAAAAATAACTTAAGAATTTAAAGATTTTCTGGTATACAGTTATGATCGGCTAAGAAAGTTAAAAAGCTAATTAGAATTGAGTAGCACATACCTAATTGATGCAATGACTGAATGTTCTAATTTCAAATGTTGTTCAACTATTGAATGTTCAATATTTCAAATAATAAAAGCTTTAATTTATATAAAAGGCTTATACTTAAAATACCAGTATTTGCATGAAAAATTTTAAGCATAAACTATACATTTATTAAACGATCATATTTAAAAAACCATACCTGTTCTGAAAATTTTAATTCGTTGGCTTGATTTACTTAGAATTCAATTGATGGCATTATTATTCAGCCTTGCAATTATTAAATCTCATTATCTTATTTATTAAGGCTTATTTTGTGGTTATTAGATTATTTTATTACCTTCATGTATTCTGCCTATGTCTGGATCATTTTGCTTAAAGTTCAATTCCCAAAGCATACATTTTTGCCATAACTCTTATATCTTTCTTTTCATTGGTGAGATTACAGAACACTTTGATAAAAGATTGTTACAAATGATTATTTTCATGTAATTTACTTATTGCTGGATCATTTTGTATTTCATATATATATATATATATAAAATTTATGGAATGAATTTTTTAAATTTTATATGTATATATCTATTCAAATTTATGTTCTTATTTTTTTCTTATTATTTATTGATTCTTTTGATTTGTCTTCATTAATGGCTGATATTGTCAGTGTTCTCACCTAAATGTTTGCCATGTGTAGCAACATGTATCCTAGGAAAATTAGTCCAGTGCAGTCCAATCCAGTCTAGCAATTTAGTTCAGATGGGCTTGCTGTTGTTGTATTGGCAATGCACTTCTTTGGTCTCTGTTTCAAGTAGACAGGTGGTACGCATAGCTTCTGGGTGTACCAATTACCTGGTAATTCTTTTAACCCTTTGTGGTTGAAACTGCTTATGAATTTCAACTGACAAATGCAAAGAACCTGAAAAATAATTAACATCTATTTGATTTTTTTTTTTTTTAAGATTTTGTTTCAAAATTAATGATATACATAAAATCCCAATAAAGTAAGTGGGGAGAAAAAGCAACAGCAGAGCTTAGAATAAGATATAAACTATTTTGAGGGACAAAAGAGGGAAAAAATTTGTTTTCCCAAAATAATAGAAAGAAAAATTGTATTTTTGAAACAAAAGTTTTTACACATTGAAATGAGGCGTTAAAACTAGAAACCTCAGCATCTCTATTTGAGTTATGAAAGTTGAGCTTTCTAAATACATTTCTCTTTCTGTAATAAAATAAATATAGTAAAATTACTGCGGAAAACGAAAGATGAATTTACTCATTTGTATAAATAAATTGAGAAAAAAAAAAAAAAAAAAAAAAAGTCATTTTGTAAAGATTCTATTGAGCTTATTATGAATAAAAGATTTGTAGAAATCTTAGGTTTATTTGTTATATGAATAAAAGATTTGTAGAAATATTAGCTATAATTTTTTTCTTCATATTTCTGTGTTTTTCCTCATTATTTAAATGCAAATGTAAATTGAAAAGATTTATTAAAAGAATATTGTAAATATAATAAAAGATATTTGTTATATATATATATATGTATTACATACATTCTTTTTTTTGATGAAATGTTTATTTGTTATTAATTTTACATCCAAAATTTTCATTTGTTTCAGCCTTTTTTTTTAACTTAAATATTTTTGGTTATTTTTTTAACCTATCAATGTAGATGTTACTTTTAAAGTATATAATTAAATTGTTTCATAAAATGGCTAGTTATTTCACAACATAACTAGTTATCTTATAAATTAATTGTCATAAACAATTTGAATAATGCAACATATATGATATTATTTTATTCAAAGATGCAAAATCATTTGTTGCGACAAGGATTAACTAAAGTGGCATTTGATATTACATTGAAAATCCATAATAATCAAAAAGGCATTTCCAAAGTGGCCCTCAAGATCATTTGGGTTGGCCACCCCTGATCTAATTGAGCTGTCAGTTCAATATATAGCTGTATCCTGCAATTCTAAGGAGTTTTTACTGAGACTGAACTGGAATTGAGAATATAGCTTTTTTATATTACCATTCTTATTCCCAATAAAAAAATTTTTGGGATTTCTATAAGAACAGCTAAAATACATTGAATATCGCATCTTTTGCCAACTTTAGATACTTTGATACAGGAGGCTTCAAATGAGATTTTAAGATATTTATATCTTTCCAGTTTGAATCTTCAAACATTCTTCAGAACTTTCCCTTTCTCTGTGAACATTTATTTCATTAAAACAAAAATTTTTAGATCTGTGCAACTTTATTCTCCAAAACATTGTCTTCTAAACATGACATGCCAACATTACATTATATTGCAACATTATTGCTCATTCCATTTTAAACAAATTATTTTCCTGAACAAATTGTATCTTCATTTTAAACAAGCTGTTTTTTTACTGCATTTTTGTGAACAAACAATAAATATTACACTTATGGCATTATTACATCTGGTTTTCTACAACCGGCAACATTATTAGGTTGAGCTGGAATATTTATTAATCCCTCCCTTACATTTGATTTCCAACATCTAGTGAATTGAATGTTTCATTCATAATAAGAGAAATTTTTCAGTCTGACTGTAGCTATGCAACCAAATATACCCTCATAAGTGGACCTTTTAATACCAGAGTGAAACACTGAAAATATATATGGGTCTTTGAACAACAAAAATATATCAATGGTGCAACATTTTCTACTCTCTTTGTTTGAAGAAGCTCTAAAACAGCTACCTTAATAAGAATGTAAATAAACTTATGGTTGTCTATATAAATTTATCGTTGTATATAGTTAAATTCTGTTTGAAAATCTATGAAATTATCAGACATTTTGAGTTCATATGTAAAACTGATCATTATGCTTGATCCATTGATCGCTTTAAGTGACTTGATCAATTATTTCTTGAAATAACTAGGTATTTAGGAAATAATTAATTTCATACATAAACAATAACATTGAAATATCTTTTTGAATTTGAATTAAAGTATCTAAAAGTGGTATCATTAATTTTTAATTTTGATGTACTTGCTTTTTTTTTTTCCAGTGGTAAATACTTTTGTTGTATATTTCTTTATAATTTTGTTTTAGATTGAATCTCCTGTTTGTGTATTGACCCAAGCAAACAGCAAAAAATTTTTAATTTCTAAGGATGCTAAAGAAGACAGATTGTTTGAAGTAACTAATTCTATTAGTTTGTTATATTTAATGATTTTTTTTTGTTTAATATTTTATGTTTGTAAAAAACAAGTGATTCTTAAATAAATGCACTAATAAGGGATGTCATAATAATTCTTCGACACACAAAATAAAGTTTTTTGTTAGGATCACTATTTGGATTTTAATGTCAGGAAAACTTAGAAGCCAGTTTTAAGTGTGAAAAATGTTATAAGATGTTTGAATAAAAGCAAGCTATTGTTAATAAAAAATTAAAATTAAAATAATAATTAGTATTGTCAATTAAAACTAAAGTCCATATTTTTTGGTAAAGTGAATAGATATTTATTATTTTAAATAAAATGTTTATTATTCCCTTTGACTTCTGTTTCATACAGCAATTATTTATGTATACTTTTTTGTTGTCAATATTTTTCAGATTTGAAAAATGTTTGGAAAAAAATGAGGAATATATATACAGGCTGCAACATAATATCAATATATGGTTTTAACATAAAGTTAAGACCACGACCGTTTGTTTTAGATTTCAAATTAACAAAAGTATTTCAAATGAGGTTAATGTTCTTTTCTGGGAATTTAGAAAGTCATTAGAGGGAGTTGAGATTGATGGACAACAGTATAATCTTTTGCACAAAAAAATTAGAGAGTTTATATTGAGCCTATTAGTGTAATGACATCAATATTCATTTCAACAAATGATGTTAACTGCATTCTTGTAATTGAGGTCACTAAATGCTATAGAAAGGATGTTGACATTATTAGAAATTGTTGCCTTCCAATTTAGTATTCTCACCTATGATTCATTTTTCAACAGGATTGTGCTCCTCAGGACCGCCTTACAACAAAAAAAATATATAGATTGGGATTAATAAAAGAAATTATATTATTGTCAAGCCCTCATTTGAATTTGATTGAAAAATTATGGCACATTTAAAAAAAAATTTTTGATGAATCAAATAAATATTAATAATAAAATAATCAAGTTTTTATAATACAATTAATCAATTTACAATTATCAAAAATACAATTAATGAAAAATAATTGTTTCATGGCACTCATAATATTAATAGGATTTTAAATTCCTGCCAGTTCATTAGAACATTACTTATATAAAGCATTATCAAAAATAAAAATTATATGAAGTATTAACTGATGTCATTTTATTAAAATATTTCAAAAGTAAATTGTCAGATGAAAAAGATTTTTTAATTTAATATATATTTAATTTTGTTTTTTCCTTTTAATTTAGTTATTCTATATTAAAAAAATATACATGTTTATATGAAAATTAATTTTAAAATGTTCACAATTTTGACTATTTTTGTTTGTATATATGTTATTGTTTATTTATTTATTATTATTATTTTTAAGTTTTTCTGCAAAGGTTCTGGAATTGAGAGATTGCAAAATGCATATGAATATTTAGAAAGACTAAATTCAGAATCAAAGGGAGAAATCGGAAAGAAAAAAAAGAGGTTAGTTATGACTTAAAAAAAATAGTACAAAGATAATTATTAATTCTTAAATTTTGTTTTTGCGTTTTTGACTGTTATGTCTTTTATCTACAGAGTATTTATAATTAAATAACATTTTTAGTTGTCTGCTGAAACAATTTATACAGAGTAAACTGCTTAGTGAAGTAAGTAGATTTGTCTGATATAAGTAACCAACATCATTTATATGAAGAATTAGGATTTAAATGGTGAAGGAGACAAAATCGATCTTGTATATTAAAATGGTTTAATGTAAACTTTTTTTGTAATTCATAAACGTTCATCATAAATAAAATATATTTTTAGAAAAAATCTATTAGTTTCTAGAAATTATAGCCTAGAAAAGCCGTAGAGCTACAAGTATCTCCCTATTACTATTATTTGCAGCTATCTGTAAGGATACATGGAACTGCTACCCATCTCTCCTCCTATGGCAGCTGCGGCTGATGGCCAGCACTCTGGCCTTTGTTATCACGGGCTTCAGGTTTGAATCTTGGTGGGGCATGGATGTTTGCGAGTGGTTTGGAATCCACTTTAAACTGTAGATCCTGGTCTATTTAGCCCTTGTGTGCACAGGATGACCGTAGAGCGACAAACGAAACCTGTGGCAGCAAATTGGTATCCGGATTAACTAGTGGCATAATCTGAATGAAGGAGGATTATATGCATGAAAGATTTTAATTGGACACTGACACTTGTCAATTTGAGTATGACTTTATGGGGATCTGTTCTCTTTATTGATGAGTTCACATTTGTTTTTATCTGTAAAAGAGACAAATTTTATTGTTGTATGTTTATATGTGGGCAGGTATCTTTTGCGGGGATGCACTGATTATATATCATCCCAAGAGGCACTGTTAGATATTCTTTATCCAATCTTTGTTACTCTCTTATGAAGACTATTGTGAGTAGGGGGGTAGCTAGCACTTTGGTTTGTATCCATTGAGCATATTTGAGATGCTCAGGGGAGGCATTTCTCTTGCAACCCATCAGGGTCTTCAAACTGTCTTGATACCACAATAAGATTTACTGCTATAATATATATAAACTATCATTAATATATCTTAAGAATATAACATCACTGTCACACCTCTGTAGTTGTTGGATACGATCACACATTGAACTCGGATAAAGTTTTTTTTGTTTTATTTTGCCCTTGTTTGTGTTTTGTGTATTTTTATAAGAGAAAAACAAGCTAATTTTTTGTGTCTTATTAAGAAAGCACAAAGTTAAGGCAGTGATTAATGATTTGCTGAATTTCATTAATTTTCATTGAATAGAAATTTCATGAGCATAATTTTTCTAGTTTGTCCTTAATTTTAAGAAGATACTGTATTTTACTAATTTTTTAAATTGCATGTTCATAATGGCAACCAATCTTTAAACTCGCTGAATCCAGTTCATAACTATATCTTCCTGATAACTATGACTATTTCTTCAAGATAAATGTTACGGTCCCATACTGATAAAATTATTCTATTTAATGGGTATTTTTCTACGTAAAACCTTAAGGACATTTTATGTCCTAAAGTGGTTTTAAAAGGTTCATTAACCATCAAATCAATATGGAAAATGATGATTAAATTCAAAGGCACAGATCATAATATAATGAAAATGAGAATATGCAATTACTAAGGTTGTGTAAATGTAGCTACTAATCGAAATTAAGTAGTTTTTAAACCGAAATTCATCATTACTTGAAATCTTGTTTAAATGTTCTAATTTAAAAATCTTCTTAATATAAGAAATACATAGAGGCTTCTCCCTCATTTGTCACATAATATTCAATATCTCTAATAAAGGATTTAAAAAATGGTTGCAACTGTTGAAAACATTGCATTTATATGATAATTTTTAAAAAAATGTTTTAGTTATCTTCATAGTTATCTAGTCAGTTATATGCAGAATAAAAAAATTGAAATGCTATATATTTATTTATTTATGGAACTTTATTTTTCAGCACTACTTATATACTTGCTATTTATTTCTATGAAGCATACATAGTTAAACTAAATGAAATGTGTTGAAATGAAAGAAACAATTAGTTCAAATATATTTTATGCCATTGTGATTTTATTATTTATTTAGTTTATCTTTATTAATTTTAGAATATACCTGAGTTGAAGAAGGAAATTAAAAAACTTAAGAAAATTATTGATAACAGTGACAAAATTTCTGACTATCAAAATGAACTTACTTGGGCTACAGTTATACAAATGGAAAAGGTAAAGTAGAGCTTTTTTTTTGTGCTAGAAATTAGTATAGAAGACAAAAGTGGAAGTTGGCCAAAATATGTTTGTCTTTGGTTGTCAGATTTTTTATATTGACTCTAACTCTTTTCCATAATTTTATGCTCTATAACATTTACTAATGAATTTAGAAGAATTTCTGAAATATATTCAATGATTTTTATAAAACTCATATGTACAAAAAAAATTTTTAGCAAAGCATTTTTTTCAAATTTAAAGGTGTAGTATTTGCACTCACTTAAAAGATATTCGTGTACTTTTAAACTTGATTGTAAAAATGCATATATCATATAAAAATAATATCAAATTAACAAGTACTAAAATATAGAATAGAATAGCTTAAGACAAGCAATAGAAAATTATACATTTTAAACACAAATTTGTAATATAATGAAAGATTCATTATATTACAAATTTACATTATTACAAATTATTCTTTATTTTCTTAATAATAGAGAATATCTTGTATAAATTCATCATTAATCCAAGATAGTTTTTTATAAACCTCAGTGCTGAAAAAGTCGTTTGCTGCTAAAGCAGTAACTGTCTTTTCTACTGGTTGTATTATTGAAGGTTGTATTTCCTCCTGACATTTAATTTAAAAATTTATTCATATAATTTTGAAAAAATGAATTATTATTATTATTATTTTTTTTATGAAAGAGTTCAGGAGTTGGATTTTTAAGCTGACTCTTTCAAAAATGCTCAACTCCCATCTTCCCACCTCTGATAGAAGCTATTTGTTTTTATCCATTGAGATTTTATCTAAAAATATAATGTTTCCAAAAATATCTTTTTAGTTTTATTGTCTGAAGTTTCAAACAGTTATATAAATTTATTTATTCCTGTTTAAATTTTGACTATACTTTTAGATAATGCCTTTTTTTCAGCAAAACAAATTTATTTAGTTCCTACTGTAGATTATTTTATTATGTAAAATATTAGGTATTTTATTTTCTTTTCTTATATATATAAAGAATATACTTAAAATTGTAGTTAGATTAAGACAAAAAAAAAAAAAAATAAGAAGAAAATGTACAAGAAAGTTTTTAAATGCAAATGTTATTAAGCCAATAATTGATTTTATATAATGAGGAATTTTAAACATACCTGGCACTATATTATTATACTCCAAAAATACTTCTATTAAGCAATGAATGGTCTTATTAGTTTTAAGTTAATTATGCAAATTTATATAATTGTATTATGTAAATTTGAATAGAAATCTGTGATCAAATAAGATGGCAATTCAACAATTATTCTAAATTAACTGAGAAGGGGAAGAGCAGATAAAGGAAACATTGTATCATTGCAAGTTTAAATTATAATTAATTTCAAAATAAGTAATTGTTATTTTATTCAGTCGATAACTGATTTTATTCATTTCATGGTACACTTAAATGTTTCTTTTCCGTTTGCTTGGCTGCTGGTCAAAAGTTCAAGATTAAGTATTTTCAAAAGAAATATTGATATTACTTCAAATTTTGAACATAAATGTTTTTTGTGCAACTCATTAAATTTAAGGTAAATAATGTTAAAATATTTCATTATTTTTGCAGGAATATATTAAATACTTTTTTTTTTTGATAGTTACTTCCAATTGTGTTTACAATAAAGGGCTTATAATCTATTCTAAATAATTTAATAATATGTAAAAATTGTTATTTTTACTTCTCCTCTAACATAAGCTGAATAAAATAAGCATCAAGGTTATAATGTAATAATCAATCATAAAGCATGTGGGAAGAACATGTATGTTTTATGTTAAATCCCACTCAAAGGAAGTTTAAGAGGTTGAAAATTTCTGTCATAAGGTTTTAACATCTTAAGAGCCATTGTAGGTATAACTAATCTATTGTGAAAACTTTGAGGTAATTTTTTTTTTGTTTCATTTGCATTTTTTTTTTTTTTTTTTTTACATAATGTAAAATAAAATTAAACACGTAATTTACGCAAATACTTTTACGGATATCATTATTAGGTTGATTATATAATAAAAATGGTGCAAGATAAATAATTGTGTATGATAAATTATTGAAAGAGGACAGTTGGTAAAAAAAGTAATAAAATTCTTCTGCTTTCATTTATTATATATTATACCTTCATTTAATTTTTCTAGGTGAAAAAGTTTTTAAACATTTAATATCTCTAAGTAAATTTGTGAAATTTATGTACAATTTAAAGTTATTTATTAATTCCTCTTGTTTTTATAATCACCGTTTATTTTTAATTAAGTATGTGGAAGAAAAAAAAGCTGAATACAAGCAACTGGAAAATGAACGAGAAAACAACATTGAGCAGTTAAAAAAATGCGAGGTTTGTTGTTTTGCCAAATATAATTAAAATATTCATTTAAATGTGTGCTTTACTATAAATCACTTATTATTTTATCTCTTTGTATTTTTAATTTTATATAATCCTTGACTTTGATTTGTGTTTTTTATTAATTTCTTTTTTTAATAATTTTTCTTAGTAATATTTATTGATTTTTCAGAAAGATTTAAACCGTTTTCTTTTAAATTTAATTCTCTTTTATTAAATCCTACATTGAAAATATTTATTTGTATTGTTTATTAGATATTATATGTTTCTTCAATTCTTATCAAAGTATTGTAAAATTTTTTTTTTTTTTTGAGGCAATTATTTAAAATTTTATTATAACACTGGTATGATTCAAACATTGCATAGCATATTGAAATAAATTAATACACCTTGCTTTTTTATGGAGATAAATATAGTCCTAATGTTTGCAATAAGTGATAAATCAATAAAATTGTTAAGTCAAAGATTTACCATTCTAGAAAATTTATTATAATTTATTATTAAAATTATAATTTTTATCTTATTTATAAATTATTAATCTGAATTTTTTCTTGAATTTTGGTACGACATTAGTTTAAAATATGAAAGATTTATTGAAACAAATTAGACTCTTCAGTGGCGTAATTTTTATATACCAAAAAATGTCAACAAATTTATCTTTGACTTTATATTTTTTCTGATATATATTCTTTAAGCATTGCATTTATACTTCTAATATTTATATTCTTAAGACATATGTTTCACATTGTGCCTGTTAAATTAAATAACGAAATATGTTTTACTGTGATATGTTTTATCAAGAATATCAAAATTCAGAAGAATATAACAGAAATGCTTTTAATCTGTACAATCATGCATATGCAACAAATTATTATCTCATATTCATGATTAAGCAAATTAATGGTTATATTTGCAAGAAATTAATCTTGTATCTATCTAATATCTCATTTCATTAAAAAAATCTAAGCTAACTAGTAACAAAACAGTGAAAGATAGAAAAATCCAAAATGCAACAGTAAAAATAAATTATCTTAATCCTTCACACTACAGTTCATGATGAAGCATGACCTTCTCCAGGAATTACTTTCCGGAATTTTCACATTCTTACCGTTTTTTCAGTTGTCTCATTTCCATTATCTTCAGATCTTTAATTATTTCCATTTGCCTTTTCCAAGTTTTTTATTATCCTCTAACTTTCTTTTTATAAATTTTCTTTGTCATTCTATTGTCCCCTGTTTGCTCAGAACATTCTATTCAATATTTGGGATTTGTACTGTACTTAATTGTATTTTATATATCCTTTTTCCGTTAGTATTTTTTTTTTTTTTTTTTTTTTACAATTATTTAAGATTTTCCATACCTTATCTTGAACATGTCTAAACATTTTCCTACTTTGTTTCTTTCAAAATAAATATTTTTTTCTCTTTGCGTCTCTGAGCCATAAATTACAAATGGCTTAATAATAATCGTATTTTTTAACTTAATTTTTCCTATGATATTTGCAGATCTGAGCATTTTTGTGGAGCAAAAAAAGCTCCCATATGCCTCTATTTTGAAGTGCCATTGATACAGATTTCGTTTTTATGGTTGATAACATTAGACCATATCAGCACTCTTGCTGTTTAGAAGCTTCCAGAAAATGAAGATATAATACATTGACCAGTGTACTACATTAATTTATGTCTCATAGATCATGTATGGGATACTTTTGGAGATATCAGCAAGGTTATATCTGCTGAAGAGCAGCCAACAATTCAAACAGACGCTCTTTGAGGAATGGACACTCTTACCTCAACAACAGTTAGATAATTTATTGAATCTGGAGAGACAATGCCAAACAACCATTGCCTTTAAGGACGATCATGCCTCTTGCTGATAGACATCCTTCTTATGCTGAAAAGCATTTGTGCCAACACTGTTTCTTTTGATGAAGCGTTTTGTTTTATTTGATTTCATACAGCATTCATTCTATTTATTCTTCTTCTAGTCTACTTCATCTTTAAAATATCAAATACTCGACTGTATTCTGAATATGTCTTCATGGTAATTTCTTACAAAGTTACAGGATAGGGTCTCTGCCCCTCCCCCAAAAAAAAAAAAACAGTTGCTGAGTTTTGCATACTATTGCATATACAGTATTAATTAAATTGATCTTATAACTTTTAGAATTTCTATCAAAATTGACAACTTAAATATTAAATATACAAATAATTATAAATCAATAGAATTGTTATTTCATACAACTTTCAACTTTACATACAACTACAGTATTGATTGCCTTTTTTTGTATTCAAGTATATTGATATTGAAAGATGATAAGTGATTTTTAATGAACCATAATAAAAGGAAAATCAAAAGATTTCAGTCTTGCAATTGTTGACATTGATAACAGCCACTTGAAAAGAATGTTTGAAGTTCACATGGTAGAATTTAATAGCAATTTCCCTTTTAGAGCTATGCCAGGCATAAGCAATTTTACAAAAAAAAAAAAAAAAAAAAAAAAAAAACACATATTTGTTTATTAGAAATACCATATTTTGCTTTACCTAAGACCTTCCTCAGACCTCTGTATATTTATATATATATTTTTTTTTTCATAAATGATAGGATTAATCTTTTGATATTTCTTATTTTATTATTTCTGGAATATTTTGTTTATGCTTAGGCATACAAGCATTTATCATGCTAAATGCTTGGAATGCTTTTCCTTTCCTTTTTAAAAATTATATTAGCTTTTGTAGTTATATATAGCAAGTTTATTCAGAGTATTAAATATACATATTTACATGCATTATAAACAAATTAAATTTTAAACTACTTTAAAAAAGTAGATTCTTATTTGCAACAATCTTTTAATGTGATACTTGTATTCACCTCCCCTTCTCCAGTTAAAATTTTATTTATTTAAATTGATCAACAATTGTAGTGAATTATTTATGTACATTTTTAATTATAAACCTATATATATATATATATATATGTGTGTATGTGTTATTTTAGTCATATTTACTATAATATTTTAATGTTTTAGGATCATTACCAAGTAAATTCAGTAAAATTAGAAGAATATGGAAAAAAGAAAGAAGAATCTGAAATCTCTATGAATCAATGCCGAGAAGATTTGGAGAAACTAAAATTTACGAATGAAACATGCTCATCTTCTGTCAGAAACTGCCGAGTATGTATAGGACATGGATTATGAGCACGCTAGATTTAATAATAATTAAAATATTAGCCCTTAAAAATATAAATTAAATTAAAATTAGATAGATAATTCACTGAAGAATTTATATTTTTTGTATCATTTTAATAACTATTAAGTTTTTTACCCATATTTTTCACTACTAGTTTTAATGTTTAAAATGAATATTATTTTGAAGATAGTGATATCTTCATATCGCATGCAATGCTTCAAATTTACCTGATATAGTCAATTTCTTCATTAACAGAAGTATTCTGAATATTTATAGTTTATAATAAATGCTTAAAAATTTTTTTCTTATTTTCATTTTATTGCATGATTTTGAATTATATTAATAATTTCCATTTCAGGGAAAGTTAGAACAGCTTTTTAGGGATAAAAAACAATTAAAAGAGGATATGTTGGGATTAAAAACCAGCATCCAAGAACAAAATGCAAAGTATGTGTATATCTAAATCATTTTAAATATTGAACAAGTTGTCTAAATGAACACTTATTATTCTTCATTTATGTCATAAAAATTTGAATAGAGAAAATCACTGAAAAGGTTATCCAACCTCAATTTGACCTAATACTTCGTTAAGATCTAAGCCACGAACAGAAAACATAATTATGCAGTCTAGTATTAAGTTCAACAAAATCGTTTTTTTTTTTATAGTCACCAGAATAATTTATTGTAATTTTTTCACTGTTTCTATTGTTAATTTCTCATTTTATAATAGAAAATGTATCCAGTCTAAATTTGATTTTTGTGTGTGTTTAAAAATAAAACTTAATTGTGAATAGAAATATTTGTTTATTTAATCTCATAAGAATTTAAGTAAACAATTGCTGACTGCATCATTTTTGTTTCTTTCATGGGTATAAGTCGATAGAAGAAGTTGCAAATTTATTTGCATGTAAATGGAAGTTCTTATCTAAATTGCATTATTACAAATAACTTTATTTTTTATTTATTATGGCTGGACAAAACCAGTAAAAATAAACTTTTGGGAAATTTATATAGGTGAATTTATATATATTGTACAATCATATCTAATGATGCACATTATACATGTGTAATTTTAATGTATACACAGTAAGACTGATATAGTGAGATGCATGATTTTAAACACACATTCTAAATTTTCTACAAATAGCAGAAAAGTAATTTCTTACTTTCAATCTAATGTTTAAAAATTTAATGCTAGTGTGAGTATAGCTGAATGATCATAGTATATTAGTGTTTCTAATCATAATGGAGAAACTTTTTAAAATAGTTTTCTTGACTGAGACTGCTCAAAAGTATAGATATTGGTGTATCAAGAGTCCTGTAATCATAAATGAAATAGCTACTAAAAAATAAATTATGTTGATTCTATGTTTAAGAAATACTGCTTTTTCTATAGTTATTGATGGAATAAATGACTCGGATACAAAATTGCGCTAATAACAGGTAGTTGTAACATTTCTTAGTGAAAATATAGCCAAATTTCAAAATTCTTATATTTTTTGCTATTATATAAGGTAAATCTAATATATGCTTATGCCTGTGCATGATACATGTGATGCAAACATTGCTAAACTATAGTAGATCTAGTTTAGCATCTTATATCGTTTGATATATGATAGGGACAATCCACTATCATATATCAAAAGATACATCCACCACTATCCACCTGTAAAGTTTAGACCAAAAGTGGTCAGAAATGTTTGAAGAAACACACACACACACACACACACACACACAAAATAACTTAATTTAATTGACTGCCCCCATGCCATCTTTTAAATTTGATATCACAGAAAGTTACTTCTGTTATTAATCATGTTGATTGTGTTGCTATTAACATATTTTATTATTTTGAATTTAGTTCAAAGAAGGAAAAATATTGTTTTTTTTTTTACTGATCACAAGAATGTTGATTGAAATTAGATAAAAATTGTGAAATGTTCAATTGAATGATTTTGTCTTGATTCAGAATGAATGGTAAATTTCAAACTCTCTTGCCAGCCTAATTGGCAGTCAGTTGTGCTTATCATTCCATATAATTCCCACAAACTGGTTTATTGATCTTATTTTGTTGAAAAGAACAGTTTTGAGTAGAGAGAGCGAAAAACAAAACCTATGTCATTCTAATTTTTAAAAACAAAAATTAAGTAGTTGTTTCTTATCTTCATTCAAAGCTTTAATTACTTTGGCAGTTGGGATCTCATTTCATTAATAAAAAACACGAGCTTTTCCACATATGCAGAAACAGTGAATTCATCACATTTGATCAATCTTATTTCTTTTCCTACTTTTAAATTTCTCTTTCTTTTCTTAATATTTTAGATGAAAATTAGTTGCATTATATAGGCTACAGAGGCACCATTTAAATTTGATACAATGCTGAATTATATAATATCAAAATTTTCAAGATATTCCTACATTTTTGGAAAGAATTTATTTGAATAATTTTTACAAAATTTTTTATTTTGTATGAAGCTAAAATTCATATTTATTTGTGTATTCAAAGCCAAAAAACTAGTGATGTTTAAAAAAAAATTTATGAAAAAGTCAAAAACATTCAGGGAAGCTATGAGAGTATGAAACTTAAATAATAAATGAATACACATCAAGACAAACAGATGTACTTAAATAGAAAGCATGGAAAAATTGAGCACCATGGATATATATTTTTTTCCCACTCACATATTTACTGTTATTTTTAAAAGACAAAGACAGCACTTGATTTGTTGTTAGCATTATCATGTAAAATTTGATCAAAATTAAAAAAATATGAAAAATAAAAAATCAAATTCATCACAAATAATTGAATAATATTAATAATTTCTTAATTTATTATTCAGTGTGCTTTAAAATAACGCAAACAATAATAAATAACATAATCAACTTCCAGGTATAGTTTGTTTGATTTTGTTAAAATGATTGGCCCTAACTATTGATTTATATAATATATTTGAAATATTTATGATATACAACTTTCATAACTTCCTTTTTTTAAAAATCATTATTAAATATCTAATTATTATTACCATTTTTTAGAAATGAGAAAAAATATAGAAGAAGAAAATAAGCAACGCATGGAAGCCATGGAACATTTAAAAGAAAACAATTCCGAACTGGCGAAAGATATAGAAAATTGTGAAAAAATAAGAAGTAAAAAAATGGAAATGCAAGCAAAAATAGAAAAAAATATAAGGGAATTAAAGTATGTATTTATTTATTTGGTACTTACGTATTAACGCCACCGCAGCAGAAGTTGTGCTAATGCGCCAATAAAGAGCTGTCAATGCGCCAAAATAGAAACTGTTTTGAATCTATGTTAAACTCTATATCGGCCCATTTTCCACCGAAATTCAATTGACTGTTTTTAAATAAAGTGTTTTGATTTTAAATAAAGTGTTTTATATATTTTATGATTTGTCCCCAAAATTTTAAGTGTAGATTGGCGGCACTTAAAAACCGCCAAATCTGTAGCTGCGGTGCCGTTAATACGTAAGTACCATTTATTTTACCAAACATTGTTGAAAGGTTACAAGGAATCCTTTAAATAAGTTTTTATATTTATGATTTTATGTTTCACAAATATATGAATAAAAATTGTGATTTAATATGATTTCGTATGAAAAAATTCGTTAAGCAATCCCTTTTTTTTTATGGTAAAGTAAGATAATTTTATTTAAGTAAGGATCTTTTGTAGACTGATTCTTTATTTTGCATAATTTGTATCCTTAGTATCAGAGAAGTATTTCTCAAATTACAGTGCAGCTAATTTTTTAAACCAAAATCATTTCTCTAATTTTGTTTTTCTTTTATTGTCCATTTCATTCTTATAATATTTCTAACAAAAATATTTTTAATATTAGACTACTGATCATCATAATTATTATGTTAATATAATATATTATATATAAAACTGCTTAATTTTAAAACAATTTCAAAGCAATGATAGGTAAAAAAAATGAGACAAATGGCATGTTTAATTGGCAGGCATTAATGGCATGTTTTAAAGACATCAGTTTACTAACTTAGTGACCTATATTGGTTGAAGACTTAATTTGCTATTCTTTTAAGGTGACACTAGATTGCTAAATAGACATCAAATTGGGTTATAATGAATTCAAATCTACTGCCATATATATATCATTGCAATCTGACACAAATAAAGGCTGTAATTTGAAATCATCTAGGAAAATGTCTTTATTGAAATTGATAATTGAAAAAATTTTTTTTTTTTTTGCAAATTTTTACTATTATTTCAAATGATACCACAGAAGGAGATAGTATGGATTGAGATCAGAGGACTATGACAGCCTTTTCATATTAGTGTCAGAAACATGGAAATAATTAAGAACAATGGTTCTGCTGCTGAAATTTTTCTCAGAAAAGGTGAACATTGCATGGTGTGATTGGTCATCATCTTGCATAAGTCAAGAAGTGTTGTGTTCAGTCTCCTTATTTCTTTTAATTTGAATTCTTCTGTTTCTTGATCTTATAATTATTTTTCTTTTGGATAATGCTAAGTTACTGCTGCTAGCAGTTTTGAAAAAGCTCTGAGACAGTATTGGCACTCCTTTGAAGAACATAAACAGACATGCTTAAGGTAGAATTCGACTACCACATAAATTTGTATAGCAAATGGAGTACATATCAGTCATTTATAGAGTGTGGATTAAAAATTAGAAATTTTTTTTTCTTTAACAAATTTATTATATCCAATAATTTTCAAAATAGAATTGTATCGAAGCTACTTATACTTTTATGATTTTCCAGTATAAGAAACAGAATATGAATTTGCTTTATTATAGAGATTAGCTCAATAAAATTAGTGTCCTAAATATTTCAATTGTAGGTACATAAAAATGTCTCATTCAGATAATGTTGTGCTTATTGTAATATCTTTTGAATGTATTTTTTGATATATAAATATTAAAAAATTGAATAAATAAAATTAAGCTATACAATTGCTTTGCATTTATATATATTTATTTACTTACTTGCCAACTTCAGAAAAGTAAAATTATAAGATATTAAAAAAAATTTTTTATATAAATAAAATTTTGAAAATGCAGATTCATACAAATTAAATAATTTTTAATATAATAAAAAAGAAAAACAGTTATATGAAAATAGTCAAGTATATATAACTTGTTATAAAGATTTCTTCTTTTCTAACAATATATTTTGAAAATTTTCTTTTATAATTGCATTGTAACTTCTGGGCCTATACTTGACATATAATGGCTTCAAGAAGGCCATTATCAGGTTCTTGAGAACAATTTAATTTATATTTACAAGCATTATATATATATATATATATATATATATATATATATATATATTTATATTTATATTTATATATATATATATATTTATATATTATATATATTATATATATATATATATATACATACATACAGAATATTTATTACAATTTATTATTTATAAAAATACATAATACATAAAATATTTATTACAATTTATTATTTACAAAAATGAAAAAAAAAAAAAATTAAATTTGATTTGCAAGTGCAGTTCACTCCGAGGACGGATATTTTTAGAGTTCTCAAGTCTATGACAAATCTATTTCATCAGTTGTGCGACAGACCTTAATTATCACATGGATTGATACACGAAATCACAAGGAACTCACTTTGAAAACAGGCAGAAACTTCGGCATATTCAGTCACTCTAGAATAAATGACAACAACAACACTTCTGTTGACTCGTCGCAGAACTCTCTTCTTCTCTGTTTAAGAAAAACTGTCAATCTGAGGGGTCAGCTTCCCTCACTTCTCGTTGGAGTAGGCACTTTCTCAGCCCATGGTCTATCAGCAATCATGATGCAACAACTCCTGGTGTAGTACATATTCCATATGTAATTGTTTCGACCTCTGCTAACATGTATGGCTGTGTGCGACCACAGACGAGAATCACTAATTTCATAAGGAATATGAATTATCATTATACAGGACACTGATTATCTGCTATCAGATTCATTAGTACAAAACACTATTACTTATTATTCTCATTAGTACAAAACACTAATTTCATATAATATAACTATCCACAGCATTGCTTATCTGCTGTCAATTTGTGTGATAGTTTGCTATTACATACATTCCTCTCTTTTTGAGAATGAAATGCTACAACTCTTCTCTGTAGGAAAATTGCTACAGCATATTAAGTTGAAATTTTATTATAAGATATTTTGTGTAACTAAATTCAATTAGATTCCTTCATTGTGTACTGAAACTGCGCCATAAAATAATGTATAATGTAAGGTTTGGTTAAAAACTGAATTCTAGAATTATCAGATCATATTTATTACATAATGGTGCGGCATGGCCGAATCAGACCCTTGCACCATCAAAATCCAGCAATCAACTAACCAAATATTAGATTACTCTTTTTATCAAATCATTAAAATCTACTATTGCATCATGTCATTTGATTGTCATATTTTACCCTGGAATATTAATATATTCATTGTTATCTTTTATACTAGAATGAAACTGAAGACTAAATTAATTAACTAATCAAAAGTTGATTCTTTATTTCCAATGTCTGTTTGAAAATTAAAATTGAATTTTTCTAGATTTCTTTGTTAAAGTCAGAAAATTGTTTTTGAACCAATACTTAGTCCAGGGAGGGCCAACCCGCGGCCCACCTTGAACACTTTTCCAGCCCATGAGATTTATCAGCCTTCTACAAAATATATTTATTTTATAATGGTCAAAGTAGTGAAAACCAATGTATTAAAAAATACATTATGTGTGCATTCAGGTATTCAAAAATTAACTATCAAAATTATGAGAAAAAATTAACTTTGATTTTTAAAATAATATTCTTATTCTTACGAATATATGACAGATATTGCCTGTTTTATTTATGAGTTTACAATTAGATTTTTTTAACACTTGCGTCACAAGAGGAATTTTTCAATTTGAGAAATCGGGTACAAAAAGTTATTAGCGCTTTTGGTTCAACTTACACGTGCAAATCGTTTTTTTTTTTTTTTTTTTTTTCGAAAAGAAAATTGACCAAATACAAAACACGCTCAAACATAACAGACTATAACCTGCAACACCAATCATGATGTGTAAATATGCAACTTGAGATCGATTTGCAAAAGCTAAGTGAAAGAACGGAGAAACAAATATCACACTAAATAAATATTTTTTAATGATTTCATTTTTTTTTTATTTCATTTATATTTATACATTCTTTTATATTCCATTTTTAATGTTATATATTTCTTTACAATGTGTCTTTTAGTATCATTATTATTATAGTATCTATGTTTACATGTAAGAATAATAGTAAACACAATAATAATAGCTCATTATGTTACAATTTTTCACCCCAAAAAAATGTCTATAGTGGGTCTAAATCTAATATGGGGATGTATAATTTTTTATACGGCCCACAGAGTTATGATGCATTTCAAAGTCATTCTGGTTGGCCACCTCTGACATAGTCAATACTTAACTTTTAATTTAATCTTGTGTTTAGTTCTTATACGAATTCAGTTTTATAAAGGGATTTTCTACTCATACTACTGCATTGTTTTAACTGTCGTGCATTATAAATAGAAATTCAAAAACTTTCAACAAAATATGTAACATAAATAATTATTACTTTCTTTGAAATGAGCATTTTTAAACTTATTCTGTTTAAATTATTAAAAATATACATGAATTAAATGCTAAATGAGAATGATCCTCATAAAAATGATAGAAAAATTATAAAAATTCATTGCTATACATCATTAACAATAATTGAATTAATATTATTAAGTTTCTTCTATTTTTTAATATAGTGTTGAAGTTAAGAACAACTACAGGCTGAAGGAGCTAGAGGACTCATTACTTGCTTCAAAGAAAGCATTGATAAATAAATTGAATGCTTTCGGCGAACACACAGAAAAAGTGTTCTGGGACTTAAATAACGAAAGTGTTTTCAAGAAACAACCTGTAGGTCCAATTGGTGAGAATCTATTTTAAAACTTACCATTGTAATTAAAGAATTTTATTGGATTCCCAATATAGTGTGTTCATTTTTGCTATTACTATGTAATAGTGGAAACAGAAATTAGTTTATCAATTTATAGGTTTAAGTGTGTAACTAAAAAAATTTCATAATTTTTAGTTTAGAATGCTCAGTTTTGCCCAATATTTTTGTAAGAATTTTTAATTGATTTGTCCAAATAAAGATTTGAGAATTATTTGAAGAAAAAGTTGAGCTAAATTTTCTCTACTGTAATAGTTTAAATCTTACCTTTAAAATCAAGTCAGTTTCTGTGAATCTAAATTGTGGGATCTCTTATGGGGTTGTGCGAATTTTTCAAATAATAAAATAAATATCCATATATTTCCTGTTATATTTCATCTTATTACTTTTTTCTTCAGCTAAATCATTCATCAAGTCATTTGTAGATTATTTATTGGAATTTTAAATAATAAATGGATTTTGTTCATCTTTGCTGAAATTAGTAGTTTTCAATTCTTTATATATGATTACTATTAATCTGTGTAAATATGATTGCTTGATGTAGATGTAGTTAGATTTACTAAGGCTATGTGGTTGCTAGGAAAAATATTTGTTTGTGAAGAATGAGACTGATGAGTCAAATGTACACTTCAGTGAACTTGAAAAATGACTGGGATCTTTATTTTTTAAATACCACAACATGGATGGAATATACATGGAGAAGTGGAAATAAAAACAAATCTAATCAAATCTAATAAAACAAATTTGATTAAAAAAACAGGATTCCTCAAAATATTTTTAATTAGTAGCTATTTTGTACTCTTGGTCTTTTTATTTACTTCACTTTTAACAGTATATAGCTTGTTCCATCATGCTTTTTATTATAACGATAGATTTACTGCCTATTCTTTACAGTTTGCATAAGTTCATTAGTTTATTATAATTATTTTTTTAATCTCATACTTCTCTCTCACATTTTGATTTTGTCTAGTATATTCTGACAAAACCAAAATGTGACATTTGATAGCATTTGATCAAAAATGAATTCTTAATGTCACTTTTGGGTGGAGGAGAAGAGAACTATTGCAAATTTTATGCTGCTGTCTATAATCCACACTGACAAACACTTAAGTGTTTTAATATATAATCTGCAAAATATAAGCTGGAATTTATAATAATTATGTTCAGTAATAAATTAAGCCTAAGTGACATGACAGCAAACAAATTAATATTAAAGAAGAATATTTTTAAATATTTCTATAATTTTTGAATTTAAATTAATGGAAATGTAGGTTTCTTTACGATTAAAAGGATTCTATTGTAATTAATTGTGTAAATTTTGATATGTGTAGTAAAAAAGGCTAAATGTTTTCCTGACTAAAGAATATATTATTTTTTAATATTAACAAAAAATTTCTTGAGATAGTAAATTTCTAAAAAACTGATATTTTATTTCATTTTTCTTTAGGTCTCTTTCTGGAATTAAAAGAGCCAAAGTGGGCTGATGCTGTGGATTTGGCTATTGGTGGTAGAAATTTATTGAATAGTTTTTGTGTTGACAACCATAGTGATTCAAAAATATTAAGGAACATTTTAATGAAATATTATTCAAACATACCATCTATAATTGTTAGCCCGTTTGAATCTCAAGTAAATATTACATTTGATATATTAGCATAAATTTATTAATTTGTTTATGATTTGACTTTTTAATTATAATTATATTAACTTTTATTACTGTAAAAAAAAAAAGTTCATTGATATTAAATATAATTTTTAATAATTAAATAATTTGAATCAATTTCAACATGAAACATGTAATGTAATTAAAATGAGGCAATTTAATTTTGTAATTTTGATACATTCAAATATAAAATATATTCTGCATCTATAAAATCTGTTTTATAATTATTCTTATTATGTTAAGTTTAATTATTATTATTATATGAAGTATGTGATTTCACAATAGCTTTTTCTTTATTAATGTATAAACATTAAAGAAAGAAAATATAAATTATCAAGGTTAATAAAATTCAACAATTAAATTGTTGAAACAATTAATTTTATAACGAAACTATTCTTCCTAAAACGTATTTTTATAATAAAAATTCTCAGATTTCTTATTATATAATCTGAAGTTTTCATAAAATATAGAAAATTTCTATTTCAATATAAATTTATAAGCTCATTCAGATAAAATGGTTTTTACATCCCTAACTTTAAAAAAATATATATGTATTAAACAGCATTGCATTATTTGCATTAATGATTAATATAAAGCCTTTTACATGGAAAACCAAAGGATTGATTGTTGGTTTATTGCTTGCTTGTATTATAAGAAGTATATTATATTTTTATTAAAAAAATATAATATACTTCATACTATACTGCCTTTTTTAAAAAGCATTTTTTTTTCGAATCTTGTGTTTTCTTTTCGTTTTTCATTTTTAAGATCATCTATATTTAAATTTTTTTGCTGTATTAAAATTAATGTTCGCCTGAGATATTAAAATGTAACAAAATTAAAGTGCCATTCTGTAAAAGTTTGCATTCACATTCTAATGTGTCTGGTGGTGGTTGTTGTTGTTGTTATCGTGCCCATGGATTTAAAATATTATTATTAAAGTCAGATCAAGTCAAAAGTCTTCACGATAGCGGCCGTTAGCAACGGCGCCGCTTCACTATACAGGACATCTCTTAAGTTGGCCCCGATTGGCATCATACCCAATTGTAATACATGGGGAGTTTGCTGGGCACTCTAGAATGTGCTTTGTATGTAGATTGTCAGAAAGTGCGGCAACTTTTCTCTGGGTACCATTTATGTTGAGCTGTAAGAAGTTGATTGTCTCGTAGCATATTTGTCGACGTGTCCCTGAGCGCGGTAACATCAAGACTACAATTCGATATTTTACAAACCATGGAAAAAAGTTGCCAGGGCCTCGGAAGGTTGGACTTCTACCTGTTGGTCCACGGGAGGTATTTTATTTCCCTCCTACCACCCATCGGAGACCGATGGAGGATCTCCCGATCCGCCACCTGGGGACGCGCCCTGTAGGGGTTACAGGCGAGTCCGAGGGAATGTGTCTGGTGGAATTTTGAATTTATCATGTTGAGCATATTTTTCTGAAAATAATTTGAATTTCTTTCCTCTTCAATAATATTTTTATTAATTAAATTTTTCAAATATGTTTAATTTAACTAAAGCTGTGCATTGCCAGATATCTGCTAGTAACGAATAAATTTCTGTGATTAGAAATGAAATATTTGTAATATATTAGATTGTATAATAAATTCTAATGCATTTCTTAAGCCTGTTTTCTTTGGATCTAATATCTTTTATTTTTGTTTGAATAATTTTTTATCATAATTATTATCAGATTTTTGTGAAAAGAATTTATTTTGCATTGAAAGCTAAGCTTTTTCACATGTCTCATTTTAAAAATATTTTTACCAGCAGTGTTTAAATATGTTAAAGTTTAATAACAATATTGATAAAATAATAAAATTATTTTAAATGGTGAAAAAAAAGGGTATTTAATTGTAAGCGTATAAAAAATATTTTTTTTATGAATGAAAAATCTGTCTTGAACGTAAGTTTAATATAATAAGTATTTGTTTATAAAAGCAGTATTTTACTGTCTGCAATTCACAATGCTATATAACTAGCAGGCATAATTTACGATCTGGAAAGATAAACAATTCCATTTTATTTGTGGGTGATTCTTTGACGTACAGTATAGAACAAGTACAAGCTGTTTTTTTATAGTTGCGGCATAAAATTAAGAAAACTATTTTAGGTTCTGAATGGTGGTTTTGATAATTTAAAAATAAAAATCACAAATTTAATTTAATGGAAATTGAAAAGACAATATAGATTTAAGAACTGCAGTGAAATTTTTCCAATGATCTTCAGGTTTGCTAAAGGCATGAAAATCTTGGTCAGTATCACAATAATTGTTAATTTGGGTTTCAGTTAAGTGTCTTGTATTCTTATTTTATTCCAGGCCTTTTTTATCCATTAGCATGCACCAATTTGCGTCACATTTTGTCTAATTTTGTAAAATTCCTGTTTCCTACTATCATCCATCATCATTATTATTATATTTCTTTCTCTAAGTTTAGAGGATTGTTTCTTTTTGTCTTTTTCAAAGTTTTGACAATTTTTGTTGGCAAAAACTATTTTTAGGTGGTGGTGCTATTGAATTGCTTTCTATGAAATTTCTGGAAAAAAATGTCCACAGATTCTATGCAGCAGTCTGTAACCCAACTCTGAAATTTTAAATTTATTTTTAGTGTATATTCCGTGGATTATAGGCAGAAAATCACAGAATTTAAATTTTCTGTATAATAAATGTTTAAAATTTTGTTACATATGTTCCTTATTACAGTATTTCAACTTAATATATTTTTTTAGGTGTTCGATGTACGAGGCCATGAAGCACAGAGTTTGTTTCCTACAGTTATGGATATGCTCACAATTAAAAATCCCGTTGTAGCCAATTGTTTGATTGATCAGGTTTGTATAAAGATGATTATTTTTTATATAATAGAGAAAAAAAAAATATATAGAACATTTAATGAATTCTAAATATTTTTAAAAATAAATAAGTAATAATGATTGTTAATGAATTTGTTGCACATATATGTACAGTCAAAATTGAAAGATATTGTTTTATGATAAATGTTTGTAATTTATAATACGAATTACAACTTTTTAATAAATTTTAATTTATTCAAAATTAGCATCTTATTAATAGAAGTAGAAAGAAAATAATTTTTTTAATTCCTACATGTTAACTCTTATCTGCTTCTTGCTGATGAAATCAAGCTACAAGTTGAAATTATGTAATAATTCAGAAAACTACATATATGGACAGTAATTTCTTATAAAATATTAGAATAAAAATGCTGTAATTTTTTTTGTATAAATATATTAATCACCTATTAATCTTTAAAGTTAGACTAGAACCATTTAACTACTTTTAATATTCTCTCTACCTTCTTCCCACTTTCCCATCACACTCTCTTCTTTCTCCCACCTCTGGCCTCCACTCATATTCTTATCTGATAACTCATTCTGACTCCACTAACAACTGATGTCGACTATTGTAAAATTACAATATAGTTTATGCTTCACAATACATTTCATTTTGATACTTTACTTAAAGAAATGATATTTAAATGACAATGAAAAAAACATTTGGATGATAATAAGTAAAAACTCAGGATATTGATGTAAATGTTGTTATTCAACTTAATATTTTTCATTCTTCCTTTATCCATCTTTCATCATTTTAACAGAAGTTTAAATAAGGATTAATAAGTACTGATAAAATGATACAATATACCATTTAAATTTCAATTAAACCACAAAAATGACAAAAATTATTTTAAACTATTGAAACAAATACATTAAAAATCACAAATTATAGAAATATAACATTTACGTACAAATTCCAAGAATTTCAAATTTTATTCCAAGAATAAAAAAAACATGTCAGACGCAATGTCTGACATGTTTTTTTTTAAAAATTTTTCCTGATATATTTAAGCAATAAAATTCTGCTTTTTAATGTTTGAGGATGTAATTGTTAATTCCAGTAGTAATGCGATTTTGAATAATTTACTTGAATTTTTTTTATTTCAATAAAAAAAAAAAAAAAAAAAATAGTCTTGAGATACTTAATTAAAGAAAGGAAACTACTAAATTCTTTGAAAACATTTTGAAAATTTTTTGTCAAGGAAATTGTCAACCTCAAGTAGTTCATTACCATGTTGCAATAATTTCAAAAACTTGTAAAATAATCCATCATCCTCTTCAGTTTCATCTAAGAATGTAATTGTTACAAAATCATTACACTTCATGCTACTACAATGTTTACAAAATGCTGAAGCACTTAACACAAAAGCAGGGTCCACTATACTCTTTTTTTGCAAGCGTGGGACACACTTTTCAGAAATCTCATATTCTGAATCTTCTATCTTTTCAACAGATATTAGATCTTCCATATATTGCGTTCAGAATATATGGAAGATTCTTCAGAATCTCTTTTAGATGTCTATTAGACAATTGTTTTAATCATTTACCAAAACATTTTCTTAAGCTACTTTGTTTGTCATATTTACTTCAGGAAAACTACAACTTCATGTGCCGTAATGACTGATAATTTGGTGCTAAGATATATTTAATTACCTGTAATCCATTATGTCTAGTGTGAAATGAGTAACGTCTAATGATGGTAGGAAAAGAGAGTTATCAAACCAAATAACTTCATGTGTAAAGCATCTGCTAAGTTCATAACTTATTTGTCTTCTTGATGATCACATTCTCAAATTTACAATGAGTGATCATTTTTGTAACCTTTTCCCTACAAACCTTTTGGGCCAAATTAACAATTAATGCATGGTCTTCCAACAACATCACTTCTTAATAATGGGGCATCAGTGCCTGAAACGATGGAATGATATTGTGAAAGCCACTCCCATAGTTCAATTGATTTTTGTTTCAGTCGATGTGAATTTCTTAAATGCACTGAAGCTGTACTGATGTTTGTGTATATCACAGAAATTTTCAATTTCATTACATATATTCTGCATAAATATAATTGCCAGAACACTGTCTGAAGACACTTTTCTACATGTGATCCTCCACTTGTCTACTATGGTGTTTGCTCAATAGTTTGTTCCGACTTAGTAGCATACCAATGCTTCTTGAAGTGTCAAATAGTAAACTTCCCTTTAGTGGTAAAGTTTTTAAGAAGTTCTGAAAAATTCAAGAAATGAAATTCACGACTGCATGAATCTGTGTGAAATTTGTTTATAAATGTTACATTTCTGCAATTTTATATTATTATTTGTTTTAACTTCAAACCAATATGGCCATTTTTGTAATTTAATTGAAATTAAGATGAAATATATTATTATCATCAATATTATATAATTGTTATTCAGTACTTTAATGTATTATACCTTGCTAGTTAGTTGAATCACAAAATTTATTTTAATATCTTATTTTTGCTTATAATTATTCAAATATTTATTCATTTGCTTTACATTCAAATTTATTTATTTGTAAGTAAAAATCAGAATAGAATATATTGTGGAGAATAATATAAGTTGCAATTGTGTGATAGTGATTGGTGGTTATTGGAGTCTAATTGTGTCATCTACAACTGAGATTATCAGACGTTTATGGTGGTGGGGAGGAGGTGAAGGGAGAGTAGCGCGAAGAAACCGAAAGAGTAGAAAGAACATTAAAATATTGCACATTTTTTGAGAATAAAGGTTCGGATCACAAGTGTGTTTGTGAGGAGTGTGGTTGAGTACAAACTTGCTCAACAAATATCTCAATTTGTCCAACTGTTAAGTGTTTTTTTTTTGTAATGTTTTCTTCCTTTTGTCTTTTTGCTTTTGTATTTGCACCCTACTTTTTAACAGGTTGTTTAGTCTTTATTTTTTATTCAGTATAGTACAGAAGGGTTCTATATTTTAAATAAAAGTGTCTTTAGAGATAAATATGGCAGACATTGCTTTATACTCCAATATAATGGAGTACACAACAGTTAATGGGATATATATCTTCAGTTGAGGATTAATTTTGCCATTCAACCAGACCTATAACTTGCATTTAATCACAGCATGAAATCTGTTGCTATCATGCTACAAGTACTGAATGGAATAATTTCCAGAGCACATTCTAAAATACTGAAAGATAATTTTCTGTCTAAAAATACCACTCTAAAATACATCGATTATATGCAAATTACTTGACAAGGCAAGTCAATCATTTTCACCAATTATTACTACTGTGCGAGCAAATTAGCAAATAGGAAAGCTATATGGGCAGCCTGTTTTCAGCATCCTTTTACCCAAATAAAATCACTTCAAAATTACTATTTCTTATTCACACTAATATCTTTCTTGAGGAATTCACGAAAGAACTAGTAGAGGAGAACAGGCTTACAATAACAGAACTCTGCACATTTTTGTCCAAACGAGCTACATCCAATCATCTATTCACACCAGTTTTTGTCATTATTTTAGAACTTTTTACCAGATCACATCAAATTACTGCTTACTCAACGGAATTCTCGCTTTTTTTTTTTATAAACACAGTCAATATCAGAACTAGTACTCCTTTTACACACACTACCTCAGTATGCAAAACCCTTGTAGCTTGTGAATTTTGTAGTGCTCCATATCATATTGATTATGGTCACCTAAAGTTCTTAAATGTGCTAATGGCAACTGTAACAACGGATATAGGGCCACTGAAAACAACTGCACTAAATATACAACAGAGGGACATTTTTAAAAATTTTAAAAATTCTTAATTGACTTCCATTTATAGAAGCTAAAAGACTATATTGTATTCCAAACAAAAACTCATTTTCATCCAAACTCCAAGCAACCACTACCTCGTCTTCTAATTGTGTCATCTACATTGGTGATTGTCAGATGAGAGTAGTAGGTGTGAGAGGTGGAAAGGAGTGTAGTGCAAAGAAATAAAGGAATAGAAGGAAAAAAACCTATTCTTTTTTAAAAGAAGAATTTACTTAATTGTTAACACAATAAATCACAACAACCAGTTAAGAGCTCTAAATAAGGCATTTAGGCTCTTTTTGATTTTTAAATTTTCTCTGATTTCCTCTTAATTTTCATTCTCATATTCCACTCCATATTCAACATTTTACAATGGAATGCTTGCAGTATCAGAGCAAAAAAAAAAAAAAAAAAAAAAAATTTCTTTGTTCTATTTTTTTTTCTTCTGTTCAAATTTTTTTCTTTAAAAAAAAAGATACATTCCTTAATTTTGAAGATCAGTTTCATTTACCAATCAAACTAATTTATGAATAAATCTTCCTGACAACAACACAAAAAGGAGGATTTTAAATAGCTGTTAATTCTACTGTTCCTTGCAATACTTCCAATCTCTCCAACTCAGAAAATGAAATAGAGGCTATTACAATCTATCTTCCACAAAAACTTTTATTTTTGTCACTTTTTATTCTTCCAGAAGCCATTTAACCATTGATTGGCTGGATGCAATATGTAATCAACTACCCTCAACTCAAACTCTCCTCATTATTTTAATTTGCATCATCTCATTCTCGGTTCATCCTCTTCAAATAATCTGAAATTTTGATCAATTGGATTATCAATAATTCAAACATTCTAAATACCATCTCACCAACTCATTTTAGTCCACCTTCTTCATCTCTTATTGATCTCTCCATTGCCAATGTTGATATATACCCGAATTTATCTTTCTTCATACATTCAGGCCCGTCTGACAATTATCATTTATCAATATAATTATTTTTCCAACTAAGTAATCAAAAAATTAGCAGACAAACCATTATGTGGCCTAAAGTTTTTCTTTCTCTGCTGGAGCAACAAAATATTACACAAATTTAGGTAATATTCCGATTTACAATCTTTCGTAACCAATACTTTAAGCAGTAATAAGAAGAATTATGGAATCTCTCATTATTCAATGTTTCATTGATCACACTGTGCAATAGATTGTTACAACAAAAAAAGAAGACTTTTGACTTCACAACTTAAAAGAAACTATAGTGATTCCGTTTGGACTTCTATTGGCTATAATAGCATAATTTATGAAATTATCAAAACTATACACAACTGAAATAATTGTCTTGTGTGCAACAAAATCTTATGTACCTACACTAATTTGATCATCACAATTCTGATTCAACAAGCAAATCTTCTATAGCATCCAATTTCTAGAAGCCATTTATTCCCTTTGAAGTTTAAGGCCATTTCTCCGTCAGCTATAATGAATTCTTTATTTTCACTGAATTACAAGATGCTATATATACTGCTTCTCATATTTCTCCTGGCTGTTTCCCAGTAAAATTAATTAAAATTCTCCCTGATCATTATCTTCATATTTTTAATAGCATTTGTCCCACTGGCAATATTCCACAAAAGTGGTTAATGTAGAAATCATCCTTTTTTTTAAAGCCGAAACAAAGATTGCACTTCCATTACCCTTGACCATCCAAAATTTGTGAACAGATTCTGTTCTCAACAAACTCAGTCATTATCATTTCGGCTTTATTCCTTTAAAAGATAGTACGTCCTTTTTGTCACTATTTCATTACAAGCTCATTACAGCTAAACACGTCAAAAATTATTTCATTTTTTTTATTAGACATTTCTTCAACCTACAATTCTGTTTGTAGAGCTGGTTTACATTATAGAAACTTGTAAGGGCAGATCTTCAGGATAGTTTAATTACAATAGCATTTTCACAGATGAAATCTTTGTATTAATTTTAACCATTTCATCATATTTTATTTTAACGCACAACTATATCACATTTACTGAAAGTCTTTCGGTTCTCTAAACTTTAAAAATTACATCTTTATATACAATCGCGTTATCACACTTCTCAGAAATCAATTAAAAATATCTGAAACGAAATATTAACTATAGAATTCATCTTGTTTTCAGGACATGTTGCATTTCAAAAATAAAAATCAAACTCCCTAGCAAAATCAGCTTCAAACACCGTAATTTTTCATTGCTATCTCCTGAGGACATTTTTATTCAACAAAAAGAAGACAATACAAGAAACGAAAGATTAATGGGTAATCGGAAAATGTACCCAAGAATTTATTTAATCTTAAATCTTCTCGCAGACTTTTCCCTACAAATCGATAAGATGATGCCCTACCATATCGATTTCTCACTAAAACATCCATATTAAAAGCTAAACTTCCTAAATTTATCTTGACATCAACCCTTTTGTGATCCTTTTGCAAAACACCTGAAACCTGAAGAACATATTATGACTGAGAATGCATATTTCAGAACTGTAACAGTATTTTACTTTCTACAAAAAATCTCGGTACCTTACAAACAATGGAGAACTTCAATCAACTTTTCTGTTATCTCTTTTTAAGAAGTGTTTCTAATCATCTTTCTAATTTTATAATGTTGTGATCTAGCTGGTCAGTAGTGATCTATTCATCTCAGCTTTATTTTTATTCGGCTTATCTTTTTATTTTCTTGTAGTTGCCGGAAATATGTTGGAATATCTCATTTCATTCAAATTCATGCCACAAACTCGTATCAAATTTGAGAGAGACTATAATGGATAAATGAATTTTGGGCTTTTTATAATTCTTGATTAATCATCAATGTGTCTCTTATTTTGATAGCATTTGGATAAATTGAGATAAAGTAGTATTTGCTAACATAAAACTCAAAATACCTAGTAAACTCAAATAAAGGTTCTAGTCAAACTTTAAAACTTAACTTGCTAATGCAAAGAAGAAAAAAAACTCAAAAGAAGAAATTAATACTTTTTTTTTTTTAAGACCTTGATAAAAGTCAATTTTCAAAAGTTGTAGTGCATTTCCTTATTCTTACTACAAAAATGTTGTGTGAAAATTGTAGGAAGTATTATCGTCTTTAAAATACTAATAATGAAAGAAAATCACTTAAGTCGACCATTTCTATTTTGAAAAGAATTAAAGAATGGAGTAAAATTTTAAAAATTAAAATTAAAATTTTTTTTTTTTTTTTGCAACCCAAAATTACTCTGGAGATCTTTCATGTTGAATAATTCTACCTAGGCTTTTGCAGTGTACAATGTATTAACTGACTGGATTATTATTTTTCAAATAAGTTGCTGACATTAGTATTTTGCTTCTCATTATGTGTATGCACACTTACTGTACATGATTTATCATTTCGCCTTAAGATGATTATTAATATGAGAGTGCTATGTTTTCATGATAATCTAATATTTGTTTTTGGCTCAATTTTTTTTTTTATACGAAGGTATAAAAAATAATTGCTGATCAATATAATGACTTTCAATAAATCTGGCAAATTTTTCTTTGTATTAGAAATTTTTTAGAATAATGATAAAACACATAATCGTATATATGAATCTTCATTAGTATGCTATAATACAATTTTAGAGGGTCAAAAAATTATCAATGATTATTGTAGTTTCAACCTTTTTCATATTGTAACAGATAAAAAACAGAAAAAATGCATACTGTTACTATTGAATGCCAGAAATTGATTACTTCGTTATTACTGTATGTTTTTTTTTACCATTAAAGTTTTCCTTTAGTATTAATTGGTCAAATTTTTATTTTATTTAAGATTTTGTTAAAACTTAAAACATATTCTAAAGTGAATCTTCAAGTTATAAGATAATTAAATATTGATGATAAATAAACATTCTTTAATTACAAAATGCTTGTAGAAAATACCTCCTAATGATTGCTAAGGTTTTACTAAAAAACCTTATAAATTTCTTCTTTTTTTTTTTTTTTAGGCTGCTATTGAGAAAAAGATACTTGTTGAAGATAGAAATGAAATGAGGAATCTTTTACAAGTGTGTCCCCAAAACTGCAGATCTGCCTACTTCTCAAACTGTGATCAGATTTGTTATGAACCTACCCGTTTATATTCTGCTGGAAATTTTAGACCTAGATCTAATTTGACTGCTATTAGATTAGAAGACATCAAGTAATTATTTCTAATTTTAATTTTAATATATGTTTAGTTTAAAATTTGATTTTGCTGTTTACCTAATTGGGCCTGAATGGCCGAGTGGCTAGCGCTCTGGCGCTCGGTACCACAGGTTTCGGATCCCGGCGGTGCCATGGATGTTTGTAGTGCTTCGGAATCCACTTTAAGCTGTAGATCCAGGTCTCATATGACTGTTGGGCGTAGAGCTGACAACCCTACCTCGTAAAAAAGCAAAACATCTCTCGTCTTGAAATCTGCCAGTAGGTAGATGGCCTTGGCCCACACTGGGCTGTTGCGCCAATGATGACGATTTTTACCTAATTAATTTCAATTTCATATTTACAATCACTCGACTTACCAAATTAGGCATGAAAAAATGCAAAATATTTCGTTTTCTTTTCATATTTACTATGCAGACTTCATCATGCCAAATGAAAAATTTAAAATCCATCTCATATCAATGTGTTGCAAGAACTTAAATCCATTATTTACTTGTATTTTATAAATTTCTGAAGCATTTTCCATGGGTACAACATGTTTCATGGTTAAAAAAAAAATACTATCTATAGACACATATGTATTTATATTTTACACAACATTTTATTGGACCATCAAAATCAGTTAAATAAGTATTCATGAAAAATCAATGAAATATTTTTGTCCATATTTACTTTTATTGATGTGCAATCTAGATAGATTTTTTTAATTCATATATATTTTTCAAGAAGCACAATTAAATAAACAAATAAAAAAATTAATTAATAATAACGACCAAGTAAGGGCAAACAATTAAATTTGCAATATAAATTTAAAAAATAAAAATAAACAAAATATATAAAAATATATTTAAAAATATTTAACAGAAAAAAAAAAAAAAAAGCAAACTGTTTGCATTTAACAAATTCATGTTGTAATTTGATTTTACCAATATTGTACAATACATTTTTATTTGATTCCACTTGTTTATGAGTTTAATGGTTTTTACAAATATTCATTTAACAAAGTTTTTCTTCTACATATTTAATGACTTATATAATAGATTATGTAAATTTAATCATTTATTTTAGTAACAATATGTATAAAATGTCTGTTATGATTTCATGAATAATATAAAACAAGAATCCTAGGAGCAATACTATGCAATGTATAATTTTCTTTAAAAATGCATACTATTACATGATATCTGGTAAGAAAAATATAATGTGAGAAACTGCTTAGTTGAACAAATAAGCTCATACTGTTGTTCCATTATTAGGTAAGAAATTTAATGTATTTGATTCGAACAGTCATATATTTACTCAACAAATGCAATGGAAAATATTTTACAAAAGAATGCAAATTTAGCAAATATCAGCTTCTTTCCATGTAAAGCATTATGTGCTTAAAATATATCTTGTTCATCATATTGTTCATTCATTTGTCATACTTTTCTTCTTTCTTATTTCTTGGTCTTGTTTATCATCAAAATTTGTATTGTTAATCCTATTATTGTCTATTTTTTATTTTTTGTAATCACATTGTGTGGAGATTTCTATTTAAGATTTTTTTTTTTTTAAAGAATCTTTATTATTAAAATTTGCATCCACTTACTATTCTTGAATATTAGCTGCATTAAGAGGAAAATATGAGGATAGAAAATGATAGAAACTTATTTTATAATAAATACATAATATTTATCTATCTATCTATCTATCTATATATATATATATATATAAAGAATACTGTTATTAAATGATAATAGAATGAGGAATTAAGAGGATAAAACATTGCTACTGTCTTTTCAGAAGTGTTCTAGGCAAATTGTAAGCAATTGTGCCAACAAATTTAAATTCGTTACAATGCAAAATATTATGATTTATTGCATTAGTATTGAAGAAAATGTAATATAACATATTGAGAGAATTACCCTTTTAGCAAGAAATTTTTTTTTTTTATCCCAAACTCTTGTTCTTCTAAAAGGTGAAATTATCGATTTTTAACTGGATATTGCATTGTCATTTAAAAAAAAAAAAAAAATTTTTTTTTTTTTTTTTTTACAGAATTCAGGAAGAAGCTCTTCAAAAGGAAAGAGAGGCGGCTGAAACAAAAAAAGTGACTTTACAAAAGCTGCCTATGGAGTTAAATGAGCTATCAACAGAAATTAAGGATCTAAATAATAAAATTGGGAGATTATCAACAAGATTGAAACTGAATTACAGTGAAATAAAAGAATTGCAGTATATAGAAAAATTAAAAGATGTTAACTGTTTGGTATGTTATTTTATTCCACCATTCTAAATTTTTTATATTATGTAATCTTAGAGTATTTAAATAACAGATTATTTGTAATATTGTAAATATTTTGGATTGAAATACAGAATAAATTTTAAAAGAAAAATTCTTCATTATTTCATTGCAGGGATGATTGTATTCGATAATTCTGAAAAGATCAGGCTTTCATTTCTGAAAATTCCTTCTTATCCATTTTGTGATATATTTTCTGAAAATGTTTATTTTTATCTCAGAAATAATTATGATATAAAAATATATGTTAATATAATGTTAGATTTAAATATATATTAAATATAAGATGCTTTTCCTGGACAAATTTTATATTGCAATTTTGCTATAATATAGGAAGAGTGGGATTTATTCCATGTACGGTTTATGAGAATCTTAACATGTTCTGAAAATTTCATTGTTACCTACCATCATCCTTCGCATAATTTAACTTAACTAAAATAATTAAATAAAAACTAGTCATAAAATACTTACAAATTTTTTTGTTAATTAATTTTTAAAAATCTGTAAAAATAAACATTCTAATTGATTTCATTCTTTGGATTATGGATGATGGTAGGCACACACACAAAAATACATTACAAATTTGAACATTTATACATCATCAATGTGAGGAAATGTGAATTTTGTTGCAATATTGCTGGTCATGGGTCAAGATATCGCAATAGTAATGGAACATACAACACCCATCACACATGTACTAGGCATTATTTGTTTTGATATTGTTGCAGTGTTTGTGTTGCATGCAATTCCTTCCTTACATTTTTTCTGATGCTTAATTTTGTTTCTAAACCATGAGTGGAAACAATTGCCGACGGCATTAAGGCTTATTTCTGATGAATCTCTATTTAACTTGGACTATGATGATAACTGAATATTTTTCAGTTCAAATTGTACCAAGTTTCTTTCTACCTATCATCCTATCATTCAAAGTATTTTACTACAGAAACAATGAGTGTGGTTTTTTTGAACTCTTGAGTATCATAGACAATCATGGTTGTTTTGAATTTAGAAATTTCAAATAATCATAATGTCAGCAACTGCATTCAGGTAGTACTAGAAGCCAGAAAAAAATCATATCCATCCAACATATTTTTGACTATATATTCAATCAAAACAATGCTACTATGCATTGCCTGCATTTACCCAAGCCGTCCAGCATTGTAAATGCCATGTCTTTCTTGGTTTTGAGTTTACCTATTCCCAAGGCAAATTGAACACTTATAGATTAGGGTCATTAGTTGAATGGTCCATTACTATTCTGTAGCAATCTATAACCATTGAATTGAGTCTTCAGATAGAAATATCAAAATGTTCAAAACCTATTTGTTTTTGTTTTTTTAAATCTCGATGTTTATCAGCTCTTACAGCTAAAAGTTTAACTTTGTACCAGTTGCATGATTCTATTGATCTGCAATTGCAACATTTAAGTATTTAATAGTAAATTATATGCAAAATAATTTTCTTTATTTTATAGCATTTTTTTTTTTTTGTTGCAATTAATTCATCAACATCGGTGCATTATATATTCAGTTGTTAAAATGTACTGTTAGCTTTCTAAAATCAGCATTTATTTTTAATGAAATTATTTTCAAGCTGTAAATTATTTTTCACAAATTTTTTTTTTTTTTTTTTTTTTTTTAGTTTTAAATATAAAATTGTGCATTAAAACTGATAAAAAAAAACTTAAATGTTAATTTTTATTGCGAATTAAAAGGTAGCTAGTAAATATTAGTAGTTCATTGTATACTAATACTTCAGAAAATTGCCAACTGTTTAAAAATATTTTATGGGTTGGTTTGGCTAATTATGGATCTCTAGGATTGATAATGTGAAATAAGTTTTTATAAACTTTTTATAGTTCATATTATAATGAATAAATAATGAAATGTATTTTCTATTTCCCGTTTATTTTTTACAGCTGGAAGATTTGCAATTGATGCAATCACAATATGAAACAAAACAAGCCGAAATTGATAAGTATACAGAAAAAGTTTCAGAGTTGGAAAAAAAGAAAAAAGAAAATGAGCATGAATTGAATACTAAAAAAATATTACTTCAATCTTGTTGTAATAGTTATCAAAAATATTGTGTAAGTATTAATAACATTTAAGCGGAAAATTTTCTTTTTGTGTATATGTGCATTCAAATGTCCATATGCTTTTTCATGAAGTATGTCCATCTTAATTAATGCCTTTTATTTCAATTTGAAATTATAAAATTCCAAATATTTTGTTTATATGTTTTTGTCATTATAAACAATAATTTTAAAAAAACTATATATGTAACAAGTTTTATCAAATAATATAATATGAGTTTTGCAACATATTATCTAACATATTCTAAAAATCTCCCAAAGAAATGTCTTTATTATATCAATGATAATTTTAGTTCTCATTATAGAAGTATAAATATGCCATTATTTTATTTTAAATACATTGCTAGAAGAGTTTTTAGAATTAATTTGCTTTAATTTTTTTCAAAAATAACAAGATTTCATAAATGTTAAACATTGAATACCGAGTATTTGAAAGAAATATTTATTAATACTTATGAAACCTTTAACAAATTCTGAAGACCATTTCGCTTATATAAACATAAAAGGTTTTTCTAAAAAAATATTCTTGTAAAGATATTTTTTTTTATGAATAATGTAGCAATGTTTCACAGAATGTGATGTGAATGTTTTTAATCAAATTTATTAATTTGATTTAAAAATATTGTTTTATAAAAACAAATACACTTTTATAGGCTTATTATTGCATAACAATATTCTTAATATTTGATTAGAAATAACCGTTTTAATTCCTTTTTTTTACGGTTATCAAATTTATTTGTTTTTTTATAAGAATAAACTGCATTTTTATCAAGATACCAAATCAGCACTGATATTCATTAATATTAATATAAACCCTTCATTTTGTTTTAATGATAGCTGATATATTTAAATGAAAAGCACATTTTATTTAACTTGTTGTTGAGTGTTCATATCCCTTTCAGTAGAAATTGGAGATTAATATTCATTATGTTTCTTTTTATGTATACCCAAAGAAAATTAATATAATTAAATTATTATGTATCATAATTGTGATGAATATTTTTTGAAAGTTTTCTTTATTAATTAAAATTTTTAGCTTGATTTAAGTACATAAATTCACAAAGTATTTAATGATAACTTTTCAGAAATTAATTTTTATTGAATTTTCTTTAATGATTTTAACAGCAGAAATAAACAAATAATTATGAAATATGAATAATAATATGAATAATTATGAAACAATTGAAAAAATTGCTAATCAATTTTATTTGTCAAGAATAATTTTATGAATTTCAATTTCATTATGTAATACTTAAATATGATTTTGTTTTCATCAGAGTGAAGTTAAAACTCTGCAGAAAAATCAAGATACAATCAACATCGCAAAAGAAAGATTAAAAACTGAATTAAAAACTCATGAAAAGAAATGTGTAGCTTGTCTAAATAAACTCAATGAGTTAATAGAAAAACTGATGTAAGTATAGTTTCTTTAATTAAGTTTATTTTAAAAATATAAACATTCCTTACCATTTTGAATTGACTTATGAATATTAAAAATATGCATCATTTCATTCTTTTTTTTCCATTAAACTAAATATATAGTATAAAATAAAATTATCAATGTTATTATATATTACTTTAATTCACTTGTTCACATTACAAATTGTATGATGACGGATATATATCTAGATCTCTACTCCTCTGTATATTATAAAATATTATTGTTTTTATAGTTGTATTCATTTTAATTTAAAATTTTACTACTGAGTTATTCAATTTTATTTTTTAAAAACTTGTTATTGTTGTAATTGGTGTGTAACGAAAAGTATTAAAAAATAATCACTAATTGTTTTTCATTTAAGTAAAAATTAATTTTTAATAGAAATGTAATAATAAGGATGGATAAAATTTCTTGCAACATAAAATTGTCTGCTTTATATTTAGTAATATTCATTGTTAAATAAAAAGGATATTAACATTAAAAGTATACTGTTAAATCATATTAATTAAGTTGGCTCTGTGTTTTTATAAGCTTTTCTTTAACTTGGCTTGTTTATTAGGTCACTTGCAAATATCTTGGAACTTGCACATATATGTGATTTATTTATAATATAAAAGTTTCATATGTGAAGAAACTAAACAACCATTGAGAAAGAGAATATGTTTAACATGATTTTGTTCATTTTTATTTTCTCACCAGTGTAATCAAATATCTTGGAACTTGCACATATATGTGATTTATTTATAATCTAAGTTTTTGAAGAAACTAAACAACCATTGAGAAAGAGCATATTTAAAATTTTGTTCATTTTTATTTTCTCACCAGTGTAACTAAGGTATCTAAGTTTTTGAAAAATTGGAGCATATTTAAATCTATATAAGGAGATTGAAATTCTTAAATATTAAATTGTATAAATAATTTATAATAAAGGAAAATTTTTAAATATTTTTTTTTTTTAAAGTAAAAGAGAGTGAAGCATATGTATTGATTATTAAAACTTCTTCAAAACAGTATACTTAAATATCATGCTTGTACCTCAATTTTTAAACATTATATTTTGGGACAGATTTGAATGAAGGAGTTAGGCTGCTTGCTATCAATGAAAATAGTTTTTATTAAATTAGTAAGTAAAATTAAGCCCTTTAGCAAAATATGAAAGCTATCACAAGCCTAAGTTTTAAAATTTTATTTGTTAGCTGATTTTATATAAAAAAAAAAAAAAAGCAACTTATTTAAATTTAAATTAATTTAACATATATCTGTGTTTCAGCTTCTTTTTTTCTTTTTCTACTCAGGATAATTTGCGGTTGTAGAGAAAAAAATTGTATTATAAAGATTGATTATGTAGCAATTATTGCCCTAGCTTTTTCAGATGTTGTTCATTGTAGCACCTATTCCAATTTTTGCAGCAATCTGCCATCACTTGAATCCCCTATATACTATAGAAGTAATAATAGCACTTTCAGTGAGGAAATCAAGGTGATATTCTAGGATTTGAATTTTTTTTTAAACTCATCCTATAATTTGAATGTTAAAATTTCTCAAAACAAGTTGTTCACAACACAATAGCTAGGTTATTTTCTAAAAAAATCTGTACTTCGTAAAAAGAAAATCATAAATATTTTTTTATACATAATAGGTTTTTTTTTGTTCAATAATATGTATATTGTTGATTCAAAATTTTGATTGACTTTTTAATTTGGAAAAAAAAAATTTTTCAATTTTGAATCTGAAGAGCTGCAATTTTTTTTCTACATAAGCATTTTAAAAATTACATACATAACATTCATAACATTCTACATAAGCATTTTTCTCTGGTCATGACTAATGAACTGCTTCCCTTAAGAAACTAAGTATCCTTTAAGGCTTTTTTTTATTTTTGAACACCATTTTTGTAACATTCAACTCTGCAGCATTTTAACTCTATTTTCTATACATAAAATTAAATCCTCTGCTTAACTTTTTTTTTCTTTCTACTACCATGTCTGAAAGTTTTGCTAGGATCAAATTTGTATGCCATAAACCAGGGGTGCCCAACCCAAATGAACTAGTGGGCCACTTTGGAAATGCATCACAACTCCGCGGTCCACATATAAAATTATATATCCCCATATTATATTTAGACCCACTATAGACATCTTTTTGGAGTGAAAAATTGAAACAAAATGACTTATTATTAGTGTGTTTATTATTATTCTTACATGTAAACATAGATAATATAATAATAATGATACTAAATGCACATTGTAAAAAAATATATAACATTAAAAATGAAATATAAAAAATATATAAATTTAAATGAAATAAAAAAAATGAAATCATAAAAAATATTTATTTTATTAGTGCGATATTTGTTTCTTCACTCTTCACTTAGCTTTTGCAAATCAATCTCAATTTGGGTATTTGCACAGCGTAATTGGTGTTGTGTCCTTTATGTTTGAACGTGTTTTGCATTTGGTCAATTTCATTTTGAAAAAAAAAACGATTCACAGGTGTAAGTTGAACCAAAAGCGCTAACAACTTTTTTTGTGCGAGATTTTTCAAATTGGAAAATTTCTCTTTTGTGATGTAAGTGTTATAAAAATCTATTTTTGATTCTGATCTTTCAAAAATGTGTTTTAATTCAATATTGCCAACCATAAACCAGTTTCATTTGGAGATATTCTGGGGAAGACTCGATTTCAACATGAAAAATAGATGAATATATTAAAAAAATTTTGTTGTATTTGTCTAATTTTAAATTACTGAATCACTTTTAAAATCAGCTGTAAGTTTTCTTATTTCTTTTGCATATTTGATGTAATTGTTACATTTTTATTTCTTAAATTCTTTCAACAATGGAAAGTGGTGTGCATTATTACTTTTTAATTCAGCGTTATTATGTTTCAAACAGGCAATATCTGTCATATTCAGAAGAATATTATTTTAAAATCAAAGTTAATTTTTTTCTCATAATTTCAGTAGTTAATTTTTGAATATATGGATGTACACATATTGAATTTTTTTAATACATTGGTTTCACTATTTTGGCCATTCTAAAATAAATATATTTTGTAAAAGTGTGGTAAAACTCACGGGCCAGAAAAATGTTCAAGTCGGGCAATGGGTTGACCACTCTGGCCATAAACAGTTCATCAGGGTGTGAGGAAAGAAAGAATATTGCTTCTAGAAGACCCATTTACAAATATTAAGGAATTCATTGCTTTTTTAGAGGAGTTACTATGAAATAAACTGCATTATACTGCACTGCATATATTAAATAGTAATGAAATTAACATATATATATTATTTATTTTTCCCAGAATTCACGTTCAAATGCTGAGCAGTTTTCTGATAGAATAAATACTGTTCGAAGTGTTGAGGAAATCAAGCACCTAATCAAGGAAACAAAGAAAGTTATTGAATTGCAAAGGTAAGAATAAATTATTAATAAATACTAATATAAAGATATTAATAAAAGTATTATTTTAAAATTGTGATGAATAGCAACAAAATAATTATTATGCTTTCTTTATAACTAATCTGAAAAATATTTTTCAGCAAAATATCTTTAGAAAAATAATTTCATTATTTACTAAGTAATTATTCTTTTGTGTTATGTATTTAAAAATAATAATATAAATAGCAAACTTTGAAAATTGAACATAAAATATTGAAGTTTGAATGTATACATTTTTTAAAATAGATTATTAATTATTATCTTAATTGTGTCATTTGTTTCTCATACATTTTATTTTTTTGCAGTGACTGTGACAGGGAGGACATCAAAAATAAATATAATCAAAAATTAGAAGCTTTGCAAATAGCTGAACATGAGTTTGAAAGAATAGAAGGAGATTTAAAGGTAATTTTACTTTTTTATAAATTAATCTAATTTATTCAAAAGATGTTAGATAATAGCTACTCCCATGCGTAATAATTATAAATAGTACACTATTCAAGAAATCATCCATAAACAATTAAATTTATATTAAAATGCTAATGAAAACAATTTTTTTAATAATCAGTAATTGAAGTGTCACGATGATAATTCTAATGTTCAGTTACCAGTTAGTAAAGACTAAAATCTTGGTCCACCTTCATAATGATTTAGATTGTTGAAATAAAGATTATAACTGTCCACTTTTAGGAATGCATCTTCCATGGTTTGATAATGTTAAGATTTTTAAATTGTGAATTGAACATGCGAAAGGAGATTTTTTTTTTTATATTATATTAGATATGAATTATTTCCAAATGTTTATCTAAATTTAGTATATATATATATATATATATATATATATATTGCATCTTATTATCAAATTCTGAATTCTCCTTATTGATAAATATCTTTTTTTTTTTAGGATTGATAGTTTAATTTTATATCATTTGTGCGATTAAGTATGGCAAGAGAGGAAGCTGTCAATTGCTTGTATTGTATACTTTACATTCATAATCCTATACTGTGTACTTTCAGAATAAATATTTTAATTCACAATGTTTAATTGAATATTCACAATGTTTAGTTAAACACCTGTGTTTGATAAAAAAAAAAACCTAAATTACTTCTTGCTTGAATTTTGGAACACCCTGCTTAAAAAAAAGCATTGCAAGGTTTGGCATTTTAATACTTTTTTAATTAAAGAGATTTTCTTTTCTGTCTATAATAAATATTTTATTTACCTATTTTTTGAGATGTCTCATTAAAGTAATATTGTGATATATATATATATATATAAATTACTGCTACATCCAAACAAATATCTAATTAGATATTCCCCAGCATAAAAGTTGAAATGATTGTTTGTTTCATATAGTAATAATTAAGGAAGGCATTCAGTATTTAATTCTATTTCATAAGTGTTACTGATAATGATGAAAACTTGCACTTTAAATTAAATTACTAAATTTTATGCTTTTTAGTTATAAAACATTACTATAGGATTACAAAATGGATTGAAATTACTCATTGCATATCTTGTGTGTAGGGACATAATTGAAATATATGTTAACAACAATATTCATGAAGAATTATTTTTTATCATCAGCAAAATCAAATTGTTAATTTTGTTAATAAATAAATACATTTTGTTTGATTTTAATAAAAAATAATTTTTTATGGTTACTCAATATTACAGAGACATCATTGATTCAGTTTTTGTGGGATATAATATCATATAATTAAAAAAAATGTTATTATGGTAAATTTGTTTTAATTGTTGATTATTTTTGAAAGATTAATTTTTCTTTTCTCCTTAGCTAATCAACGAAATGTTACGAAAGCGAAAATCTAAAATCTCACATATTATAATGGAAAGTGAAAGATATATTCAATATATTTTCTCTTCTATTCTCACCGGAAATGAATATACAGGTTCTCTTGAATTTGATGACACCAATAAAAAATTGAAGATAGTTGTAAGTTTTTCTTTAATTTTTCTTTCACATGTTGCTAATTGTAAATTTCATTTTTAAACATAGTTTTACAATTGTTGCATAGTATAATTTTAAAATTTCAATTTCAAATCACTTAACATATATTCTAGTTATTTTTCTTATGTATTATGTACATTTATGTTAGGTCGCACCTAGCAAATCCTATAAAGGCCATAAGAATCATAACAGCTTGAGTGGTGGAGAGAGATCATTTGTCACGATTGCTTTCCTAATAGCTTTATGGGAGAATTCGAGGATGCCCTTCAAGATTTTGGATGAATATGATGTTTTTATGGTAAGACATTTAACTTTTTATGTATTGTGAATAGGTCAATTCTCCAAGAAAATTTATTAGGGTTTTTTTCAATTAATAAATAAAAATTTTTTTGTATTGCAAATTTTTAATTTTTTTAAATTTATTGTAATATCATATATTTCTGAATATAAGCCAAAAGTGCGTTTTTCATCAAAAATTACATAAAGTTCCCAAACCCTGTATATTAGCTAAAATGAAAATTTCCTGTAATGTTCGTCATTGGGGTGAAAATATTGACAAGCAGATAAAATGGGAGGATTATTTTCCAATCAAAGTGACTAATGACGATAGTTATAACTTTTGTAACCCTATCTGAAATGAGCACATTGTTACAATTCAGTTGTTTGGTATACGATCTTGGCGTGAGTGCCAGTTAAAACACCTAAAAAATAAGTTAGAAGATTGAAATAATTTTCCTTTTCTGTTATTATTTTTGTGTATTCATTATTTACGGCATTCTGTTATTATTTTTGATGCATGTGTTGGTACATTTCACCAGCCAGCCAGGCACACATTTTGCAAACAAATTTTTCATTTTGGCGAAGATGAAAGAAAAAAAAAAAAAAAGATACATATTACCATTTAACTATTTTTAAATAATATGTATATATTACCAGGAATTGATTTCAATATAGAAAAATAAAATCTTATATTTATTTCTAATGTGAGTAATAAATGTTCGATTTTCCACCTTTTAAAGTAAAATATTTACAAATAATGATGCTACATTTTTGATTATTGATTTTAGAAGTTTTTTTTTTTTTGTCACTCATTACTATCTGTATTTGCCATTAATCTTTGTTTAGATTCTAAAACCCACCTCTATGAAGAGAGATTTGAATAGAAACAAATTTGATGTTGATACCAATATCATCACCAATAATATGATGATAATCATAATAGTTATTATAAACATCATCATATTATTATTATTCATAGCCTAAATTCAACAGGAAGCAGCAAATATTTTTTTTATATATTTTTTTTTTTCCAATGGCAGATTGTGAACAATTACAGCAATAAAAAGAACAATGAAAAAAAAAAAAAAAAAAAAGAACAGAGGATACAACAAAACTTGCTGAAATGAGTTCATTAATCTAACATATATTAATAATATATATTATTATTATAGCAAATATTAATATTCTAAATAAATATGTTCTCAAAATGTATAACTTTTTTTTTATCTTCTCAGGATTCTAATAACCGGCAGTTGAGTTTTAAACTTCTATATGAAAAGGCTAAAATGATGTACAAAAACCAGTTCATTTTCCTATCGCCGCTGGATTTGCCACAATTTGAAGACTCCAGTTTGTTAGAAATCATCAGAATGGCTCCTCCCAAGAGAAAGCACGGCGAAACAGTAGTGGACGCTGAGTAAAAAAAACCTCTCATTTAAAGTTTCCATATTGACCTGACAAATTAATAAGACAACATGTTTATATTATGATTTTGATTTATTTTATGAATCAAAAAATTTATGAATAGAAATGATGGTTCTGCTGAAATGCTTGTTCGATGAGATTCTTTTCAAAAAAAGAATCTGAACAATTTGAGAATTCAAAAAAATTTTTTATTCGTAAAGAAATTTTACATTAAAAAAAAGTGCTCAAAAACATTTTAATGTCGATTTTGTCAAAGGTTAAAAATTCTTACTTTTCTTTGTATTAATATAATTGTATAGTATATATATGTATAAATATATAGTACAATCAAATAGAGTTTCCATTTTTTTAACTCTATTTCTTTACACCGGTAATTTTATAACAAGTACATTTCAGGAGAAAAAGAAAATTTTGCAAATCACCATGCAAGTAAAATATTAGTGAGTTTTTGTGATTTATTTACTACTTAGTTTTTGTTTGTCCTACTATTTAAAGTCTATATTTGCAGAAAATAGCCAAGTTGCATAAGTATCACATTTCACTGTGAGATATTAACCATAATGTAGGTAAAAAATATATTTAAATAAATCTTTTTACATTTCATGCATAAAAATGTTCATTTAAATTTGTGTCAGTTGTTTAATCATTATTTAATTTAGGGAATTTTTCTTTTCGTAAAAGTTAAATTTTAGATTATTATTTTAGTTTCCCCTCTTAACATGAATAAATGTTTAAAATAGAATTAATATGTTGCAGAAAAAATTTAAGTTACAGATAGTTTTTCTTTTCTTCTAAAGTTTTAAACCTATTCCAAAGAAAAAGGTAATGTTTTGTATTATTAATTGTTATTTTGCTATATGTTATATTTTAAATATTGTTTTCATTTCACTTTGTATCTAAATATATATTTTCATATCAATAAAACTACATGTATTTTGAAATATTTTTAATTTGTGTGCTGAAAATTTTTCTTTTGTTTCTTTCTAAATATATTTAATGAACTTGTTAATACTACAGTGTCCAAAAGTAAGATCAATTTTCAATTTAAAATTCCCAGGGCTTATGGAATTTAATTTTTTTCTTTTTTAAGTTGCTGGCACTGTCCTTGACATCTGTGTGAAATTTGGCATCAAAATATTCATTAGTGCTTGAGTTACGCTTGGCTTTGTGAGATGCTAAAACTGATTCCGGAGATTTTTGAATTGTCTGAATTCATTGAGCAAAGAATGCAAAAACGTATAGAATGTTGCATAAGGCATTCGGTGAGCATTCCTAAATCGGAAAGAAATGTTTAGAAGTGGTATAAACAGTTCAAAGAAGGAAGAGAACGCGTTGAAGACGAAGAGCTCTCTGGTCTGCCATTAACCTCAACCGACGAAGCTCACGTCCAAAAATTAAAGATTTGGTGCTTGCAAACCGTCGATTTACAATTAGAGATCTTGCTGATGATGTTGGAATTTCAAATGGTCGAAACGGTCAAGTTCCATTTTGGGCCTCAAACGCGTCAAATCTCGATTGGTACCGAAAACACGGAATGCCCCAACTCACACTGCATTGGTTCTTCGTAATTTTTTCGTCAAAAATGAAACCCATATCGTTCCAGAACCACTGTATTCACACCGTGCTATTTCTGGCTATTCCCTAAACTCAAAAGACCACTCCGGGAACACCGTTTTGAGTCGATTGAAGAGATTCAACGTGAATCGCCGCACGCTTTGAAAGCCATCCTTGTCGATGACTTTTTAGTATGCTTTGAGGATTGGAAAAAAAGTTGGCATAAGTGCATTGTGTCCGTAGGGGATTACTTTGAAGGCGATGAGATAAATTTGGAAGAATAAATGAAGTGTTTTTGAAAAAAAAAAAAAAAAAAAAAAAAAATTGGTCTTACTTTTTGGGCACAGTAATAAGCTAATTTTTCCTCTGTAACGCAAGTAAACGGGGCCTTCAGGCCGAGTGGCTGCTCTCTGGCGCCCGGTACCACAGTTTTCGGATTCGAGTCCCGGCGGTGCCATGTATGTTTGTAATGGTTCGGAATTCACTTTAAACTGTAGAGCGTAGGGCTACCCCGTAAAAAGAAGACGTTTCATGTTTCGAAATGTGCCATTAGGTAGACGGCTTTGGCCCACCAAGGGGCTGTTGCGCCAATCATGATGAACGCAAATAAATAAAGTGACCAGTCCCATTCAAATTAATGGCAAAGTGATCAGCCAACACGTCACTCCTAACAATGAACACTTGCCAATTGTAAAAGTCACGTGAGGAGTATGTTTACCCCAAACTTGTACCCCGATGAGAGATCTATTTTAGTACTACTCTATCTGTCGACACTGTTTTCACAACTGAATATAATTTGCTTTGGTGAAGCGTAGCAGGGTTTCTTTCTGTGTGACACCAGGAAGTCACCCAGAGACAGCGTGCTTTTGTCGAAGGCAGCGCACGCGTCTCCCCCTCCCCACCGATTACAATGTTTGGCGTGTCAATATTTTTGCCATCGCGTCCCACCGTCATAAAAATTTCAAGGTCGCAGAGCCGCGTAAAATTCCTCATTTAGTGCGGGTCGTAAAGCCATTTATCAGGCCTTTGTTGACATGTTTCATAAAAAACACGCCTCTTACATTACCTGATAAATAAAAAAGTGTGTCAAAATAAAAATGAGAATTTTTTTTTTTAATAGATGATGTTATTGCGTTGTACTGGATAGATTACATAGGCTGTTCATGCGTTTCTTTTTTTTCATTAAGTCAGGGATATACAAATTGTGAAGGCCGGGGAACAGCATATACTCACTGTAATTTGATCTCAGGTCGCTCAAAATAATAATAGAATATGCATTTATATAATACAATATATATATATATTTATGTATATATACACACAATATACATTTCTTTATATATAATTAAAAAAATTTCTTTTTTGTTGAGTGGGTCTGTTGTTCCACTTACGTAGCCACGAATAATAAGCCAATGTCGAATTTTGCGGAAAGGGCATGTCTTGTCGGAGTATTTTTAGGAATAACTCTCCACATTTGCATGTCTTATTAGATAAAAAATTCCGTATGCAGCTTGACTATCAATGCGAGAAGCTTCACAGACACAATTTCCTCGTTTCTGAAAGCAGTCACTGCAACGGATCCCACTAGCGAATTCTAACCTCAGCCCTTCACCGAATCGCAATAATGTGTTGTGACAATCCTCAATGTCCGGCAGCGCGAGACGGGTATCCCATGAGTAGTCTACTCTTGCATAGAGGAAAAGGGGGCACCTGTGTTGTGATGGAGCACCTGTAGGTAGAAGTCTGACTTGCTTTTGAGTCGCTGAAGAAGGAGGGCAATGTCTTCCGGGAAGACTTTTAGGGGAAATTATCCAACATTTGTATATTGTGAGGGAGAAAATTTGAAAAACTCCCACCAGGTAGTCTGACTCACGAGGCAAAATGCTGAACATCACAAACGCCATCGAGGCTCCTCGTTTTTGAAACAGCTTACAGCAATGCCGTCAGCAGATTGAACGCTGACCAGTTCTAATACTCTCCTGCGGCGCACTTTACCATGAGCCACGAGTCGGGAGGGCAATAATGTAATATTATGCATTAAATTCATTATTTACTTTTCATTATATTATATTATTGTAATAAGTATTTTAAATTTATAGTAACCAAGCGTGAAAGTGATTAGTCAAATGGTTTATATTCATTGATTTTTTTGAAATTTCTTCCTAAAGATGTTTGTTCACAAATATGTGTCAGCCCAAATTTGATTTAAGTATTCTAACGCATTATCTAGCAACAATATATATTCTGTTGAACGGAGTTTTAAAATGAAACTCTCTTTTTAGGAAATAATAAAAAAAGGATGTATATAGGGCAGGTGTGGACACTGGAGTTTTGTCCTGGGAGGGGGGAGGCTTAACAAAATAATGCATAACGTTTTATGAAAGCTCAATAGGTCATACTAATCTGTAAGTAATAGCGCTCTGGCTCTCAGTGCTACAGGTCTCGGATTCGACTCCTGGCTCCATGTTTGTAGTGGTTCGGAATCCACTTTAGGTCCACATAAATCCCTTTCTGATATTAGGTTGCAGGGCTTAGGGCTAACAACCTTATCCCGTAAAAAAGAAAAAAAAAAAAACCTTTGCCAGTAGACAGATGGCCTTGGCCTACCATGGGGCTGTCGCGCCATTGAAGAAGTTTATAAGCAGTATATTAAACAAACAAAAAATCAAAAAGGTCACGATTAATTTTAATCAAATATTAAACACTATTTCTTTATTTCATTAAAAAATAATAATAATAATAATAAATAAAATAAAATTAAAATTAATAAATAAAATAAAAATAAATAAGTAAAATAAAAATAATTATAAATAAGTAGGATGTGATAGTTACAATCTTTATAACTTTTCAAAATTATAAAAATCAAACAAATTACAAACACGAACACTAAAATTTTTCTTACGACACATCATAGTCTCTGGAATGATTAAAATGATGTTTATTTTTTTAAAAAATTTATTGATTACAAATGGCCTTTATAACGTTTTGATGACAAAGGTTTATTACATCGACTCAATTACAGTCGCATAAAATGCTGAAAAACAGATAAAGTGTGACGTCGTTTAGATAGGTGTCTCGTTAAGAAACCTGACTTCACAAAAAGAGATGGCTTTTTCCTTGTTGAGAAAAGAACGGGAGAAGGCGTGTGTTGCAAGTGGGCATGACAGAAATAGCGTCTTTGGCGTTGCTTGGCAACATCTCCGTGCGTGGAAAGTATTGATCAGCAAAACAAAAGAGGCATGGGCTATGGGCTTCTCATGGGAAAGAATAGTCCCTCCTAACATGTATTTTTGGTCACTTACGTCAATGACGATTCAATAAGCAAAGAGATTTATAAATAGGGTTAAAACATTTGTAAAACATATTCTCTTCTTCTTCATTGGCGCAACAGCCCCATGGTGGGCCAAGGCCGCCTGCCTGCTGGTAGATGCTTTTCTTTTTACTGGGTAGGGTTGTGAGCCCTATCCCCAACGCTTTATAGTCATATTAGACAGGGATCTATTGGCCGTGTGGCCGCTCTGGCTCTTGGTACCACAGGTGTCGGCTTCGAGTTCCGGCGGTGCCATGGATATTGCCATGGCACCGCCGGAACCATGGCGGTGCCATGGTTCGGAATCCACTTTAATCTGCATGTCCCGGTCTAAAATGATTGTTGGTAGGGCCAACAACCCTTCCTTGTAAAAAAGAAAACATCTCGGAATTTGCTAGTAGGCAGACGGTGATGATTTCTCATGGAATGTAGTGCCAGGGAGTAGAGCCTGATTGGCCGAGTGTTTAGTGCTCAGGTGTTCTGTGCCACAGGTTTCGGCTCGAGTTCCGAAGATGCCACGGATGTTTGTAGTGGTTCGGCATCCACTTTAAACCGTAGGTCCTGGTCTGATATGACCGTAGAGCGTCACAGAGCCCAGTCAGACTTTTCTCACCCACATCCTACCCAAACTGTAAAGGGGCAACTCAGCTCTAGGCACAGTGATGTGGTTGGTGTAGTAGTAGTAGTTATATTAGACCGGGACCTAGGGTTTAAAGTGTATTCCAAACCACTACAAGTTTCCGTGGCATCACCGACTTTCGAACGCTTTAACAGCAAACGCCAGAGCGACCAGGACTATCAGGCCCTACGAATAACACTAAAAGTACAAAGAAAAAAGCATAAACGCACAAAAATACGAAAAATTTGCTAAAATTATGAATGCACTATGCTATATTATTATCAAATTTGTATTACAACTTCCTTTGCATAGACATACTTTTAGTTTTTCCTCCTTCTTCATTTGCGCAACAACCCCAAATTCGGCCTACTGGCAGATTTCGAGACAGGAGATGGTTTCTTTTTACGGGTTACGGTTGTCAACCTTACTCCCAGTGCTCTACAGTCATATTAGACAGGTCCTATTAGGACCTACCGGGATTATGCTAGTTGATATGCGAGAATATGAAATTCGTGTCCAGTTAGTGGAGTTCGTTGAGATTATTACGTTGTAAGATAAATGCAGTAATTGATTATTTGACTATTGTAAAAAGGGTTGGGGTTTTTTAAAAAAAATTTTTGTAATAAAGCATGAAAACTCAGAGTAGTTTTTACTGAAATTCCACTTTGAATGTACGAGTATTATTTCATTTTCTGTTCCTTGACAAAATCAGAGTTCATTATTTGGAGCCATGAGATATTTTACTAATCAAGTAACATATTCTAACGCAATATATATTTTAAATAAAGCATGAAAGGTTAAAACAAGATCACAGATCCAATGCTGTAGTTAATAAGAAGACATCAAAGAGTTTCGAAAATTTCACTTGATATAGGTGAACTGCTAGACAACCTTGTCGTATTGCAAAGTAAAAGTCAGACATAATGAAATCCGAAAAACTTAGAGCATTGTCATTGTCATTTTCAGAACAGTGACATTTGGTTTCGACAATCTTTATACCAAATTTTGTTTTTGCTGTAGGCAGACCTTACAGAATCACTGCAGACATTTCAGAAGTTTTTTTAAAAATATTTTTGCATTATGATTTAGTAAGGATATTTTTTATGTTCATTTTCATTTAAGATTGATGACGGATTAAAAAGCTTCTTAACTGACAAATCTCTTTGTTATCTAAACAAAATAAATGCTTCAATCTTTCATATTATTCAAAAAATTATACAACTCGTATCTTACATTTCCATATCGAATTTGGATAAGATTAAAGATGAAAAAATGTAATATTTGACTATTATTTACTAGTCCAAATTAATATTAAAGTGTTTGATTACTTAATTAGATGTAATAAAATATATGAAGTTTCTCAACCCAACCACACCCAGTTACAATCTGGTTGCTCAACCTGCACACTACAACTGTAAATAATATTAATAATGACATAAACAATGTTGATATTTATGACACAAATTTATGGCCAAATTTGAATTAAAATTTTCTATTTGTTTAATAAAAGCCTTCGTGATTGGTTTATTTTGTCACTACACGGCTATTTTGTGCACACTTTGATCTAATTAGACCGAGACCTACAGTTTTACGTCGATTCCGAACAGCTCACAAACATCTATGCTACCGACGTGATTCGAACATGAACCCTGTGGTACCAAAGGCTATCAAGCCACTAAAATCTTTCGGGAAGAGAAAGCAGAAAATTTCCATGTTATCAGGAAGAAAATGAGTTTAGTTTTTAATTGCCTACTTGTGGATCAATAAGTGTCAAGGATTAAAGAAACAAGCAAGTCGAATTGAATAGTAAAACAAGTAATATAAATTTTTTAAAAACTCAATTCCTACTTTTTTTCACACTATATTGCAGAAAGTCCTTTATAAATAATTTTCATTCATTTTTTAAGTTTATCTGGCGCCATCTATTGGTAGATATATGCAACTTAAATCTAAAAACTAAAATTGATTAATTAAATTTAATTACTGAATTAATCTTTGAAAAAACTGTATCAACATCAGTGTCATCACTACAAGTTCAAAAAAAATGTATTTGAACTTGAGTGGATGAATAGAAAGCATTTAATGAACGATTGAAAATTTGAACAAGATATATATAGGGAGAGTGTGAGCTAATAGAAGGAATTGAAAAAATATATGCTAAAAAGGTCATGCATTTTTTGTAAATGTATCTTCAATAAAAAAACGTTTTTTTTAACTTTTCTTATTAAATCTTCATTTTTTGAAATTTATCGAATTTTTTTTAAAAAAGAAATCCTTAGTTATTGTAGTATACAGGACGAGAGAGATGCACAGGTGCAATGGAAAAGAACAGATGACGAGTCTTTTTAATGAGGATGACAGCGCTTTTTTTCTGCTGTGTGCCATCAGCTGTCGCAAAGCAGATAACGAGAGAAAACCATACCAATGAACTATTTGATGGCACATCATGTTGATTAGTCTATTTCCGACATAAAATGTCAGGGTATCTATCCAAATCAAAATTCATATACCTTTTAAGAACTTTATGCAGAAAATTTAACCAAAATTATTCATCATAGTTGTTGTTCTAATGCAGCAGGCAATACAGAAACAATTAATCTTTAAGACATAAGCAAGAACTGCACTGCTGTTATTCATTTAGCACTATCCAAGCGGCACTTGCAGCTTGAAGATATGCTACGGACTTGAGGAACACTATCCCCACAACGCTCTACGATACTTTCAGACAGGGACCTACCGTTTAAAGCGGATTCCGAACCACTAACAAACATCCATCGGGGACTCGAACCTGAAACCTGTGGTAACCGAGTGACAAAGCGCCAGCCCTCGGCCATCAGGACCCTTCTTATTCGTTATATATATATATATACAAGGAGATATCAATATAAGACTAAAAAAAGAGAACAGTGTAGGAATGTATTAAAAACATGATAAGTTTACATAACAAAACTATACAACAATATTCGCCTTCGCCAAGCTTAAATTTTTCATGTGCTTTTACAAATACAACAAAACTGTAACAATATTCGCTATCAAAAGTGTCTCATATTCAGTCCTTCTGAAAAAAAAAAAAAAATATAAATAAAATAAAATATGGAGACAAAAATTTCTCAAGATCCAAAGTTCCCGTTAAACTGCAGCCACGAGTCTGAAAATCTTTTCACAGACACAAATATCAAAAGGCTAAACGATTAGAACTGCTTTGGCAGATAAAAATGTCTCATAAATCTGTACGAAATATATAAAAATAGATGTGAAACAAGTTGTACAGCAAATCAAAAAAGAAAAAAAACCAAGAGAAATTAATTATCCTGAGGATGGATTTATCAAAGAATACTATTCTGAGGAATACTATTATAAACCTGTTATTTCTTCTCTCTAGATGGCTGGATCCAAGTCAAAAACACATCTTGGGATGTATTCCGACAGCATGGTGGAGATCATATTGATTAGTTCCACTTAGAGAACTGGCGAAGAATAATTCAGCAATGTAGCTTTTACAGAGAACCCTAAGTCATGTGGCAAAACCTCGTGACTGTTTAAAATAATATGGCCAATAGACGCATAATATAGATTACTATTATTAATTGGTAAATATAGAATTTCAGAGTGTGGAGATTTATTGTCTGTTTCAGGGTTATCTAGTGCCAGTTAATAAACAATATAGAACAATGGAATGGTGGTGTAGAAATTAATAGAATGATTTACTAAATATACAAATATATAAAAATGTATATAAAGTGCGTGTACGTATAACGATGACAAAACAACATAGTAAATCGATTTACATGAAATATAGATCGATAGTTTAAAATAAAAAGAATATTTTTAAAATAAAAGTGTTCAAACGTTTTTTAATTAAAAGTGGAAATGCATCCCCTGGCCTTCACCAAAAGCCACTGCTTCAAGCATGTACAAACATACATATTTATTTATACATCTGAGTAAGAGTAAATTGTCTTGTACAGACATAAATCTTTGTTTTACTGCTTAGATATTTCGATTTAAATTGGTTTCGTAATTCATAACATCATATTGATTAGATTCTTAATTTCAATAGTTATGGCATTATTGTTATTTAAAATTATACCCATATATTTAAAATGTTCAACTTCCTCAAAGATATAATCACCTATTCTCAGCAGTTGCAGATTTGGACATATTTTATAACTGCCATGTAATGTCTCTCTCTGTAAAACTCTGTTTGTAGTCAGTAACTCAGTTTTTACTGTCATGAGCCTTTTCTTCATTTACAGTCAGACCAATGTTTTTTTTCTTCTACCTCCCGGGGTGCACCTGTTAACACTTTTTAGTGGCTAAAAGATCTAGAATTTGGCATTATGTCTTCCTCCCCACACTTTGATACTCTTCGAGTCCTACAGTGGAATGCCGGTGGACTGTCTCAATGCAAGCGCGCAGAACTTTTGCTGACTCTGTGTGAGAAGGATATTGATGTCTTTACTATTATGGAGGCTAATTTGACAACCGACTGCCTGCGAAACCATCTTTACAGACTCAAAATTGTTCCTTCCTCGATATGCACCTCTGAGAGGCCCTGGACTCCACGCATCTACTTCACTGTCCTGCTCTGAGCAAGACTTTTCTCGCCGAGCGATATTGGGAGGTTAGAGATATGTTAGATTAATGAACTCTGTTCCAGCATGTTTTGTTGTATTCTCTGTTCTTTTCTTCTCGTTGTTCTTTTTTACTTCTGTAATTGTTCATAATCTGCCATTGGAAATTAAAAAAAAATGTTTTTTCTTTACCGATTCGAGTACACAAAATGCTTCAACTACTGCCACTTTAGTTCTTTCACAATGCCAATGTCATCCGCTAATGTACTGATTTCGTGAAAATGTTGAAGTGTGTCAGAGTCTCTTATTGTCTTTTCGAGAATAGTATTACTTTATATATATACTATAAGGAAAACAAATTATGTTGAAATAAAAAAAATATTTAAAAGGCGTTTTTTTTTTTTTTTATGGTTGCAAGTGTCTGGCTAAAGTTTCGCCATCAAACGATCTCCAGATCTCTTCGCACTGATGCAACGTTAGTTACTTGCTAATGAAGGAATAAATTTAAAAATATATTTTCCCCATTACTTTTCGCCATTATGATTTCACAGACAATAACAAATTTCACAACAGCACAGACAATAGCAAATCTTTCATACGAATCCCCAGACAATTACAAATTGAAATTCAAGAAAGAAAATCGACAATGCATTAACATGCTCATGTACACACACACACACACACACACACACACACACACACACACACACACATATATATATATATATATATATATTTATATAGGCTGGAAACTTTGTTTTTTAAACCAATTTTTCCCTTATTTGATATAAATCCTCTTAAAAGTACTACAAAATAATATATTAAGTCAAGCAAAATTATGGGTTACTTAAACTTTTTGCCATGTTCTGTATAAGAGATTTCATTTATAAACATAACGTTAGGTTTTGAGCAAATAACGGTATTACATTTTAATGATAACACAAAAATTTAGTATCCAATTTTAAGGAATAATTAACTGACTATGCCTCACTATGCGGTACAGAGGACACGGAAAAATATATAGCTTTTTTTTTATAAAAATATAAATAGAATTAGTAAAAATACAACATTTAAAGTTATATATTAGCCATTTTTGTGCCAAATCTCTATGTAAAAATATAAAAAAAAAGCTAAATTAAAATTGTTGATTTATTATATATATATATATATAAAGCGATGCATTGACTTTTTTTATTTCTTGTATTAAAACCACTACATTAACGTATATTATAATTTGGTTTATATATGACTTTGTTTATTTAACAAATTCCGGAATCTTAGTGACATGTACACCTGATATCCCCAAATGACATATGTCACAATTTCGATAATCCACGGATCACGACTAATCAACGCAACCTCGTGACATTCTTATTAACCTAATTTTCTATCGTATGGAAAAGTAGTATGGAAAAGTAGGAGTAATTTTTGGACTGAACAAATAAAAGATCTGCCATTATTCATGGATTATTGACACATGTTCATTCGCATTCTTTGATGTATAGTACTCATATACCTGTGACCTGAAACCAGCAAAATATTTTTTAATGAAAGAGGTTTAAAATATTCATATTGATATATAAAATTAATATTGGGTTTCACTGATAAACTGACGGGTTTTAAAAGTTATAAATTCGTTATAAATTTTTTTTTTATTTGTTTATTATTTTTATTGTGGGTTATAGATCTTTCCTTGGTGATTAAAAGGCTATGTATAATGTCCAGCAAAGTGTAAAACTCATTAAAAATTTTTATTTCAGTGAAAGATCAAAAGAAAATAACGGCAAAAAGTCTCAGCAATAACATGATTCGTAATCTAATTGCCTGATTTGAAAGAACTGGATCAGTCAATGATTTTCTGGGAAGATGTCTGATTTTAATTTTAAAATTATTTTATATTATATCATTTAATCTTTTAAAGACTACTGAACTGTAAAAGCACAACACTTTTATTTCAAAGCAAACGCACACTGCTTGTGTTACATTTCTTTCTCTCTCCAGCCAGCTCACCACACACACAGACAGGATGTTTACATTATCGAGCACTGACTTCCAGTATGTACGTGGAGCTATTTATCCATGAGGCCACAACTACCATGTATTGTAAATTCAAGTTAACGGAAATTTCTTTTCGATGATTTGTAATCAGGGCCGGATTTTCCTGTAAGATAACTAGGCTTCAACCTAGGGCCTCAAAATCAAGAGCGGCCTACATTCAAATTGTTAGCAAAATTAGAATTACACTATTCTGAAAACAGTAAACACTAAAACACTGAACCAAAAAGAAGGAGAAATTCTATACAGATGAATAATAAAGAAACATAATAAGTAATTTACAAACTTAAAAATGGAGGTGAAAGGGCCTCATAAGTGGAATAGCCTAGGGCCTCCTTTCTTCTAAATCCGGCCCTGTTTGTAATCTTCACATTTATTAAAACTAACTAACTCCCTGTCACTACAATCCAAGTTGGACCATAGCCGTCTACCTACTGGCAGATTCCGAAACATGAGATTCTTTCTTTTTATGGGGAAAGGTTGTCAGCCCTATGGGCAACAATCATATTAGACCGGGACCTACGGTTTAAAGTGGATTTCAAACCACTACAACTATCCATGACACCGCCGGCACTCGAGATCGAATCTTGTTGGACCGAGCGCCAGTCATTCGGCCATCATGTCCCCTTCATATTTATTAGAGATCAAAATTATTAATTTGGTCTCTGGTAATATGTTTTTAAATCTTATCTAAGACTTTATTCCGGGCCTTTGTCATCATTGACATGCACTAAGAAATTCTAAACTTATCAAAGCCTAACCTGATGTTTATATTCATGTAATTACCATAATCTTTCATGGTTGTGAAGATATATTATCATGTAGACTTTCTACTTACTGTTTTCAGAATATCGAATTTTTTCACAATTATGCTGGAATTAGAACAGATATCGTTATTGTTAAAATTTGCGTATCCAAAAAGAAAATTATTATTGAAATTCTGCCTGGCAGAATTCTAATGTGACAATCTCAATGTTGATAACAACTTGATTGAACATTTTTTTTGTTCTAATACAGCTGGCAAACACTTAGACAAGCTTCGTCTTGTATGCCTTAAGGCAAGTGCGGCACAGACGTACTTACTTTGCATTACCCAGGGGGCGCGTGTAACTTGAAGATAAGCCACGGGCGCGGAGTAACAATGCCCCGCAACTCTCTACGATCCTATTAGGGACCTACGGTTTAAAGTGGATTCCGAACCACTACAAACATCCATGGGCAACGCCAGGATTCGAACCCGGTACCTATGGTACCGAGAGCCAAAGCGCTAGCCACTCGGCCATCAGGCCCTCTTGATTGAACATAATATTTATAAAAAAAAATTTTGTTCTTTTACGTTAAGAATATGACAACTACTACGTTTAAATGAAATTTGGATCTGACCATCTCAATATCTATAATATTAATCATACAGAAATATATGAATTTATTTTCATTATGAAAAAATTTATTGCATGGTATTAAGGAACATTTCATAAACTTCCAGTAACATTTTCGTTTCGCATTTTTATGTTGAAGTTTAAAAAAAAGAAAATATTGATAACACTTTTATTGCATTCAGCGAATTCGTTTTCTGTATTACTAAATCTTCCTTACAAGAAATTTAGTTTATGGCATAAAGTTACGATCCAATCCACATTATCAGTGTAGTTAAATATACTCAAAACAAGTCACGAATTTTTCCAACCATTAAAATGCAATAAAAAATACATGAAGTGAGAGGAGTGCAGACAAAACAAAACATAAATTGAAATAACCGTTTGGGGAATTTCTGAAGGGATGGCTTCGAATGATATCTTTTGAAACTTAAATTATTTAGTTTTGGTACAGGCACAAATTATTACGAAACCATTTATAAAACAATGTATACTTAAATTATGTGTTAAATAATTTGTTTGGGAAAATAATAATTATGATGAAATACGAACTACAATAATACATTTTCTTTTTAGATCTGAATATGCAAATGTTCACCAAAATAACGTTTCACTTTTAAAAGATTGTTATTTAACTAGGAAACAACGAAATGCGAATGAAATTCAAATGAATGATGTTTTCTTTCAGTTTTAGTAAGAACAGCACTAATAATAGTTACTAAAATCTTTGGGACAATCTTTTAAATATATATATAATTCTTCTGTACGTGTGTTTGTCACTGAACTCCTCCTAAACGGCTGGACTGATTTTTGATGAAATTTTGTGTGTGTGTTTGACAAAACATGGAGAACCCTACCCCCTTTGTGGTAAGTCGCCACCAGATGCTGCTGCAGTATATCAACTTCTATACCGTTCAACCAATCGCTATGGAAATTGGTAATAATTGGTATTCGAGTATGGAAAATATATTCGCTCTATCCACTTTATTGTTACTTGCCACCAAATGGTGCTGCAGCCTTTCATCTTATATACCGTTCAAACGATATACGTAAAAATTAGTACACACATATATTGGAAAATGGAGAATATATTCGCGATATGCATTTTTCTACAATGAAGTCTTTTAGCAGGACAACGTATGCCGGGTTTTGCTAATTAGAAAATACTATATTCGTTTATGTGTTAGAGTGTGAGTTTGTAGTTCTAACCAAAATAAAACAAGATATCAAGTTCCTTAATGAAAATGGTAAATTCATCCCTTTCAATGGATTCCATCACATGTTTCAATGAATTCCAACATGGGATGGAATCACAAGTTGGAATAATCCTTTATCCTTAATACAATTAACTTTTTTTTTTTTTTTAACTGTTTTTAAGACCTTTGAATCGTTTTTTGTTGAGAATGTCTGGTCTTTTCCCTTTGTAATTTTTATTTGTATGCATATTATTTTTGTTTCTAAGGGAAGTGGCCAAATTTATATGGTTTGAGTTCTAATTAAACCATAGGTGACAACAACATATACCATTATGAATAATTAAAAAATATATCATATTAAGGAAAGAAGGGAACTGCAAACATTAAAACTCAAAATTCAATTGAAACTATAAAATATATTTAATCTTAAAAATAAAGAAACTTTTATTGTCAATTGTTATAATTTGAGTGTCCAAGGTTAAAAAAATTATACTTAAATTCTTAAAACTTTCTTAAATGCATAAAATTCTAAAAATCTCGAATTTATTGCTATGTGATTATGAAAATTCATGACAAATGAAATCACAAATATTTCGAAATGCCTGTCACGATTTTCCATATTTATTACGCAAAATAGAGTTAGATTTTCTAGACATTTTGCAATACAGCAAGTGAGCCTTAAACAATGGCTGTCAGTTGTAAAATTAAAATTTAGCGAAGTCTTCCCGACAAAGACTTTTTTTCAAAAATTCTGTTTACATCATTCTCGTACAAATGATTTATCCTTAATTTTAACCAATTTATTTCTTAAATTGTTTGGGCTGTTTTTTTAATTTTATATATAAATCTATTCAATCTAATCTACATAAAATTAGTAATTGCATTACAGTAAAACGGATACCGGGGCTGACGGCCGAGTGACTAGCGCTCGGTGACATAGGTTTCGGATTCGAGTCCTGGAGGTGGCATGGATACTTGTAGTGGTTTGGAATCTCTTTTAAGCCTTAAGTACTGGTTTAATATGACTGTAGATATTTGGGCATCGGGATGACAACCCTACCTCGCATAAAGGAAAACATCTCATGTTTCGGAATCTATCTGTAGTCAGACGGCCTTGGTCCACCATGAGGCGATTGCGCCAATAAAGAATTGGTTTGTTGCTCTACGGTCATTTTGTGCACACTTCTAGGATCTACAGTTTAACGTGGATTCCGAACCACTCGAAAATATCCATTTTACCTGTCAGGATTCGAACATGAAATCTGCGGTACGGAAGACCAGAGAGCTAGTCAATTGGCCATCAGGACACGCCATTGAAGAAGAAAACGGATATCAATTTATTGTATTCGCAGCTCACTGTTAAAGTGCCCAGAAAGCTTGCAGGAGTGTTCAGGATTGAATGTACTACAGTCACTGCTTTCATACGTTTGTCGCGGTGTGTGTAAAGTGTTTAACAGCGACAATCAGGATGCTAGATGGGTGTTTACGGTTTCTCTCCTATACGGCACTCAAATAGGGTCCTTTTCCTTTCGCCCGGCGAAGTGCAGCAACTCGACGTGGCATGGACTCAACAAGTCGTTGGAAGTCTTCTGCAAGAATATTGAGTCCTGCTGTCGCGATAGACGTCCATAATTGTGAAAGCGTTGATGGTGCAGGATTTTGGGCACGAACAGACCTCTCGATAATGTCCCATAAATGCTCGATGGGATTCATGTCGGGCGATCTAGGTGGCCAGATCATTCGTTGGAATTGTCCAGAATGTTCTTCAAACCAATCGCGAACAGTTGTGGCCCGGTGACATGGCGCATTGTCAGCCATAAAAATCCCATCGTTGTTTGGGTACATGAAGTCCATGAATGGCTGCAAGTGATCTCCAAGTAGCTGAACATAAGCATTTCTAGTCAATGTTCGGTCCAGTCGTACCAGAGGACCAAGTCCATGCCATGAAAAACAGCCCACACCATTACGGAACCACCACCAGCTTGAACAGTGCCTTGCTGACAGTTTGGGTCCATGGCTTCGTGGGGTCTGCGCCACACCCGAACCCTACCATCAGCTCTTACCAACTGAAATCGTGACTCATCGGACCAGGCCACGGTTTTCCATTCATCTAGGGACCAACCGATATGCTCACGTGCCCATGAGAGTCGCTGCAAGCGATGTCGTTCTGTCAGTAAAGGCACTCGAGTCGGTCTTCTGCTGGAATAGCCCAAGAAAGCCAAATTTCTCCGCACAGTTCTAACAGACAAGTCCCTTGTACGTCCCACATTGATTTCTGCGGTTATTTGACGCAGTGTTGCTTGTCTGTTAGAATTTACGACTCTTTGCAGACGTCGCCGGTCTCGGTCGTTAAGTGCAGGCGGTCGACCACTGATCTGTCCATGGTGGGATGTTATGCCTGAAATTTCATACTCTCGGCACACTCTTGACACAGTGGATCTGGGAATGTTGAATTCCGTAACGATTTCCGAAATGGCATGACCCATGCGTTTAGCTCCAACTAACATTCCGCGTTCAAAGTCTGTTAATTCCCGTCGTGCGGTCATCATCACGTCAAAACCTCTTCACATGAATAACTAGAACAGAAATGAAAGCTCTGAGAAAGCACTGCGCATTTATACCTGTTCTACGCGAGGCTACTGCCATCTGAAAATTTGCATATTGCTATCCCATGACTTTTGTCACTTCAGTGTATTTATGAATTTTGTAAGTTGAAATTATTGACATTTTTTGGAATATATTATAAAATTTATACATTGTCAGGTATACATACCATAATGCATTATAAACATACCAATAGTTAATATTGTATATTTAAAAAAAGTTGTTTTAATTTGAAACTATATTTTACACTTCAATTCCATAAGAGTTTGATAAAGAGAGAAGATATTTTACAATTTAATAGTCTATAATTTAATAATCAATAATTAATATTCTTTAATTTAATATTCCACAATTATTATTTTAGAATTTACTTTTCTATAATTAATATTCTAGAATTTATTTTTTCTATAATTAATATTCTAGAATTTACTATTCTATAATTAATATTCCACAATTTAATATTCTACAACTAATATTCTGCAATTAATATTCTATAAATTAATATTCTACAATTTAATATTCTATTAATATTCCTCAATTTAATGTTCTGCAATTAATATTCCACAATTTAATGTTCTATTAATATTCCTCAATTTAATGTTCTGCCATTAATATTCTGCAAATTAATATTCTGAAATTAATATTCTACAATTTAATATTTTACAATTTAATGTTCTATAATTAATATTCTACAATTTAATATTCTACAAATAATATTCTACAATTTAATATTCCGCAATTTAATATAATATAACTAACATTCTACAATTTAATATTCTTTAATTTAATATTCTACAATTATTATTTTAGAACTTATTTTTCTATAATTAATATTCTACAATGTAATCTTCTACAATTTAATAATCTATAATTAATATTCTACAATTTAATCTTTTGCAATGTAATCTTCTACAATTAATATTCTACAATTCAAAGGCAATTTCTTTGTGGATGAATGAAACCTAATAAAATCCTTCAATGATAGTAAAATGAAATATCTCTTGAATTTTTAAGATTTTGATTTAAAATTGATATAAGCTTGTATTAGCTGCAGAAAGTGACTAATATATTACGTTATCGAAACGAATCGTCCGAAACGAAACCTGATTTTTTTTTTTTTTACTTAGGAAAGGATTTCCGATTTGTTTTTCATTTCCTTAAACAAATAAATAAAAAAAAGAACGGTAACTTCATGTAGTATATTTCCTCCTCATCATTCTACTGACTTACTTGACATAAACGTCAGAAGATTTATTTAATATCTGCTGTTTATTTACTTATTTTTTTTTTTTTTTAGTATACACCACATGTTTGGTCTACGAGGAACGAAATAAGTTAAGTATCGATCGGTTACGGTAGGGGCAGAACTCGAGTTGGCGCTGTTTCGTCTGAGTGGCGCCTTTCGCCACTTCTTGGCGATGATCCCGGAACAACCCAGCTGTCAAACGCCATTCGGTCGGCCTTGCGACAAGGACTGCTGTTCCCCCTGCGACATTGTTTTCCCTGTGAAGCTGAGTGTCGAGATCTTCTGATGGACTTTGAGATCATTTGGAAGTTAACTATTTAATCTACACGAGGATTAAAATCTTTGGATCGCACAATGATGCCATCATTTGCCTGGCGTTACGTCCAGACCTGTTCCCATATGGCGTGAGAACAGCAGCCCCTATTGTATTTTGAATCCAAAAGCACATTTTGACAGATATTCGAAGCTTGATTTTTGGCACTCTCTGGATTTGTGTTCGTCGATATTTCGACAACAGAACTCAAATTATTTCACCATGGCTGACATCAGGGAGACAGGTATGTACTCTGAAGAATCATCAATACTGCAATCATCGTGGCTAACCTTTCAATATTCTAATTTGAATTCAATTAGAATTCGATTCTAAATTAAATTTTAATTTGAATAAATTAATTTATATCATAGAATTGAAAACATATGAAACTTTATGAAAATTACGATCATGTAAATATTTCACGAACATTTCATTACTTGTAAAAATTAATATTACAGAATTGTAAATCGAAATGAATTTTCTTCCTTACTATTGAAACTATTTTATTCCTTACTGTTGGAGACTGACATTTTTTTAATAATTTCGACAAGAAAATATATTTTAATCAATTTAAATAATTATAAATTTTGTACAAAGTCACATATTAAATTAACGTATTAGAATCATCGTTTCTAACCTTTCAAGATTCTAATTTGAATAAATTAACTTATATCATAGAATTTCTTGAAAATGAAAATTACGAACATGCAATTATTTCACGAACATTTCATTACTTAGCAAAAATTACTAATGCAATAGTGTAAATCGAAATGAAATTTTCTTCCTTATTATTGAGACCTTGAAAATTCTTTTATTAATTTCTATATGAAAAATATTTTAATTAATTTAAATAATTATAAATTTTATGCAAAGTCATATATTAAAATTAATTTTGTACAAAGTCATATATTAAATTGAAGTACTGCAGTCATCGTTCGTAATTCTAATTTAATTATAATTTGAATAAATTAATTTATATCGCATAATTTCAAAAACTTTTTATGAAAATTACGAACAATTAATCATTTCACGAACATTTCATTACTTGGTAAAAATTAATAATGTAGAATTGTAAAATCAAAATAATTTTTTTTTCTTACTAACGGAGACTTTAAAATTCTTTCTAATAATTTCAATAAAAAAATATTTTAGTTAATTTAAATAATTATAAATTTTGTACAAAGTCATATATTAAAATTAATTTTGTACACAGTCCTATATTAAATTAATGTATTACAGTCATCATTTCTAACCTTTCAAAATTTTAATTTGGATCAAATTCTAATCTAATTGAATTCTAATTTGAATAAATTAATTTATATCGTATAATTTCATGAAACTTTATGAAATTTACGAACAATGAATTATTTCACGAACATTTCATTACTTGTAAAAATTAATAATACAGAATTGTAAATCGAAATGAATTTTTTTCCTTACTATTGGAGACTTTGAAAATATTTTTAATAATTTCTACAATAAAAACTATTTTAATTAATTTTAATAATTATAAATTTTGTGCAAAGTCATATTAAATTAACGTACTGCATTCATCGTATCTACCTTTCAAAATTCTAATTTGAAATTAGAATCTAATTTTAATTGAGTTCTAATTTGAATATGTTAATTTATATCATATGATTTTATGAAACTTTATGAAAATGACAAACATTTAATTATTTAGTTTAAAATTAATAATACAGAATTGTAAATCAAAATAAAAGTTTTTCCCTTACTAACGGCGGTTTTTTTTTATTTAAAAATTATAGTAATTTCAACAAGAAAATTTTTTTTTATTAATTTAAATAATTATAAATTTTATACAAAAGTCAGATATTGAAATTAAGCCATTTTATTATTCTATAGATGAAAGACATAATATTTAAAACTACATGAAAAATTATCAATTTATTTTTATTTATTACTAATTTATATTTATATACATTTTTTAGAATGCTAAAGAAGTGATAACATATTGTATTAATTTCTTATTTATTTTCAAAATATTTACTAATTTAATTATTAATCAATTACTAACGGTTTGTTGAAGTTGAAGAAGGCCGAATGTAACTTAATATTTAATTAACAAAGTTTACTTTTTACACTTTGATTAAGTTATTTTAACAAATTATTGGTAATTTTATGAAAATTTTCTAAAATTTATTTCATTACAATATTTAGAAGATACGTAAATGCGAAAGATATTTGCATTTTATGAATATCTTAATAGCAAGGATACAAACAAATTACATTATCTCTTATTACAACAATTACTTTACTGATTAAAACAATTACATTATTTATTAAAACAATTACTTTACGTATTATACAAATTACTTACAAGGACGCTCAAACCACAGATCTCCGTATCTTTTCATGAAGGGCTAAATCATTTGTATGCCATTTTATTTAAGTAATGTAGTTGTTAATTAAAAAAATATATTTTTGGTTTTAATGAAAGAATAAAATAGGGCACATGATCCAGCAATTTAAAAATAAACATTTAAATATTAGAAAATTTTGTATGCAATGTGTTTTTTTTGTGTAACTGTAACCTATATATTATATAAGAACAGATATTTTTTAATAACATTATTCCCTATTTTTTATTTATGATATTCATTTTCGAAACGCTTTTTATTTTAATATTGTTCACGGTAAATAACTGTAGTTGTTGCTAGATAATGCAAAATAGACAATACAAATAAAAAAATCGATAAATTAAAAAACATTTGACTGATCACTTTTGAGCTTTATTACTACAACAATCGAACCAAATACTGAAATACTTGTTCGTGTATTGTCTATACTATTATTATGAATCATATTATGAAATAATTTAGTTTATGTTGTATTTTTATTAATTATTTTTATTATGTATAATGAAATTAAATATATAAATTAGATCATTTTTGAGTTCTTTTATTTTGGCCAAGTTATAATGAAGTCCACGGCCTTCACAATGTGGATGCACAGAAATATTAAGGAATCTGTGATAAAAAAAACCCCCAACTAAATTAATCCAATGTTTTACCTATTACGCTCTCAAATCATGCGGATTTAATAATTTTTTATGAAATTGAAATTAATGGCAAATGCTTGAGCAATGTTTATTTGAAGGATCATAGAAAAGACGTTTAGTATTGCAAAACTAAATGTGGAGCTTTAAAAAGATCCAATGTTCCAATTGTAACTAGCTTGCAAAGCTTATTCCGGCTGTGCCATGGATGTTTGTAGCAGTTCGGAATCCATTTTATACAGTAGCTCCTGGTCCAATATGATTGTAGAGACTTGAGCGTAGGACTGACAACCCTACTCAGTAAAAAAAAATCATCTCCTGTCTCGAAATCTGCCAGTAAGTAGACGGTGTTGGCCCAGCATGGCCGCTGCGCCAATGAAGATAAAGATACATAAGTGGAACATGTGGCCTATCGATGTACAACAACAATAACAAAAATAGGATAAGTCGCAGACGAACCGATCGCAAATAAAAGTAATTTGTTTTTATCCTTTTGTTCTTTCTATAGCACTTTACATACGACTTCGTGTTAATTAGATGTCTTCTTCTTTATTGACGCAATAGCCCAAGGATGGGCCAAGGTCGTCTGCCTACTGGGAAATTTCGAAACAGAAAATGTTTTCTTTTTTACTGGATAGGGACCGAGACCTACGCTTTAAGGGGATTCCGAATCACTACAAACATCCATGACATCGCCAGAACTCGAACCCAAAACCTGTGGCAATGAGAGCCAGAGCGCTGGTTACTTGAACATCAGGCCCGAAGAACTTTACGGCCTAAAATAGATCAGTCTCAGAGTGAGTTAAAAAATTTAAATAAATTTGCTAGCATATATACCGTCTTCGACAAACAAAATATGCAGCTCCAAAATTCATTTAAAAATTTTATATTCACTAATTAACTTTTGATATTAAAAATAGAAACAGTTAAACATTTTTTTTTTTACAGTAGTAGTTTTACGTATTTACTTCTGTTTGCATTATAAGTTTTAAATATCAGATGAAGCATATAAGTTATTCGGTTTAGTATGTTTTGTTCATGTTCGACTCGTATCTCAGTCGGCAACGTGCGCTACTGGTGATCATTAGGTCTGAGGTTCAATGCTCTGGCGGCTTTGTTGTAGACCCTGTTTCAAAATAACGAGGAGATTCAATGACGTTTGTGATGTTCGGCATCTTGCATTATTAGACAGACTACCTGGTGCACGTTTAACAGGACGTCCCATACGATACCCAAATGCATAGTAGTTCCCTCTAAAAGTTCTCCCGGAAGGCACTGCCCCTCCTTCTTCAGTGGCATATCAGACTTCTACCTACATGAGGTGCTCCCTCACAACAGAAGCTGCCCTTTTTTTCTCCATCCATGAGTAGATTACTCATGAGATGTCCGTCCGCACTGCAGGAAACTGAGTATTAGACACAACAACAATATATTTTAAGTTATGCATCTATTTTTTCGTTTGTAACTTTATAAAATACATTATGTATTAAAAAATAACACCTTTTCAGAATTACTATAGATTTCCTCTACGATGTGTTTTACATTTTGTGTCATATGTGGACAGAATTCTATTTGTTTTAATACAATCCGTGGAAAACGTACTGACATTTAAAAATAAATATTTATATTTATTATGCATTATTTTTATTGTTGTATTAAAAATAAATTTGTATTTCTTATTGTTGTGAATTTGTATTGATGCGTATTTGTGAATTTAAAAGTGAAAGCAGTATTTTGATAAATATTTCAACGAGCAAAAAAAGTTTTAAATTATCATTGTCGCCAATTTTATAAACACAAAATATGTGGCAATCTGATTCTTGTTGATTCTAGGTATTGTTTACATGATCACACGGTGTATTTTTAAAAATTGTTAGCAAATAAATTCGGAATTTCTACTGAAAAGAGGATTTTTCGGATATTTTCAATCAAAAACATTATAGTAAGGTTTATATTGCATATTATTAGAATACTAAAAAAAAAAAGTACATTCTGATTAAAATGATTTTTAAGTATAAAATGTCTGATAAAAGTGTTCGTACTGTAAAGTGATGTATCACTTAAATATATATCACTTATGTATCGCTTAAATTGGAATTTGGACTTCTGGATAGAATTGAATTGGTTTTCTCGTGATATATTATTAACTTTATCTGAAGTTGTTAATGAAAGAGATCTAAAAAATTTAAAATTAAGTAATAAATAAATGAAAACCTGAAACATTTTTAAAAAAATGCCTCATAGATATTCTCGGAATTTTTTTCCAAAATATGTCTTGAAGATTTAGATTCTGAATCAACTCGCCTGCAAAGATGAGTTTCGACTAGATACTAAAAATCTCATGTAGTAGAAGCTGGTCAAATGCAAATTTGATTGGCCAACACATCAACTTTTCAAATGGTAAGTGTTTTATGATGTGAGATTTTAGTATCCGGTGGAAACCCATATTAATACATAAAACAATTTATCGTTTATGATATCAAATAATTTACTTTCCATTAGATATCATAAAAGTTGTTTTTTAATTCAATTAAGTAGTGATATAGTTAACTCATTAAAAGTATCTATGATTTTTTTTTTTGTTAATTCTACAAGAAAGAGTTATTTAGTAAATCATCCACTTTTTAATTGAATCATCTTGCCAACAATGATGGGTTTTCATTTGATACTAAAATCTCATGTTGTAGAAGCCAGTAAATCGGAAGCTGGATTGGACAGGACATCAAGCTTTCAAATGGTAAACGTTATGTGACGTGAGATTCTAATATCCGGTAGAAATTCATATTAATACAAAAAGCAATTTATTATTTAGGATGTCAAGAAATTTATTTACCATTAACTATTCCAAAATTTGATTTTAATGTAATTAAGTAGTGATATAGCTAGGGGCCTGATGGCACATGTTTCAGGTTCGAGTCCTGGCGGTGTCATGGATATTTGTAGTGGTTCGGAACCCACTTTAAACCATAGGTCCTGGTCAAATATGGCCATACTGACAATCCTACCCCGGCTATAAAAGAAAACATCTCCCTGCCTCGAAATCTGCCTTTGGCGCACCATGGGCTGTTGCGCCAATGAAGAACTCGATAAAGATCTAATGGTTTTTTTTTTCAAATTCTACAAGAATGAGTTATTTATTAAATAACCCGCTTTATATTTTATTTCCAAAACTTATTTCTAAATAAATCCTTTTATCAACTTAATATTTTGTGTTTGCAATAAAAAAAAAAAAGCATTACTTCCTGATGAACGTCATTTAACTCATAAAATAATTTTTCTTATCATTCTTATCATTATCGCTGTTATCTATCTTTATTTTTTTTTTACGGCCGACAATATAAATATTCCTTACGATATACGATATGTATTCTGAAACTAAAATTTTAATAAAAAAATTATAATAATAAAATTATAATACATAATCAGAATACCTGTTTTTTTAAAGGAATTATAAATTTTACTGAGCATTCTAATTAAAATTAGAAATTAAAAATTTTATCTGAAGGACTACAAAAGTTTATATCTTACGTTTCATTCAAATATAAAGTTAGTGCCAAAATTTCAAAATGCTAGTAGACGTACGAGTATGATCTAAAGACATAAAGATAATCTCTTCAATTTTATGGCCATTTCATTTTTTAGGATGTATATATGAAGAATTTTGGAAAGAATTTTTTTATGAATGGATCATAATAGCAATCAATACAGTAAATGTAGACTCTTAAAGTTGTATTTTTTGGTAAAAAAAATGATATTAAAGTCAATTGTCATACCTAGTAGAATTTTGGAGAAATTTTTTTTTTTACTAAAAGACAGTTTTGTATTTATACTATAGATCATAAAAAAATAATAATCAATAAATAAAAAAAAATTTACAAATTATTGCTAAATTAAAAATGTAATAGAAAGTTATAAATGATTTTTTGATATTATCTTCTTCTGCATTGGCTCAACAGCCCCATACCTTCTGCATTGGCTCAACAGCCCCATACCTTCTGCATTGGCTCAACAGCCCCATACCTTCTGTATTGGCTCAACAGCCCCATACCTTCTGCATTGGCTCCAACAACCCCATGGTGGATCAAAGGCGTCTGCCTACTTTCAGATTTCGAGACAGGTTTGGTTTGTCGCTCTATGGTCATTTTGTGCACACTTTAGCTAATTAGACCTGGGCTAATTAGATCAGGATTTCGAATCACTAACAAACATCCATGCAACCTCCAGGGGATTCGAACCTGATGCCTGTAATACCATGGCCAGTGCGCTAGCCAATTGGCCGTCAGGGCCGCAGGAGATGTTTGGAGAGTCTAAAGATTTGGTTTTAGAGTTCGGTAATGATTCCTCTTCATTCCTCATTGGCGCAACAGCCCCAATGTGGGTCAATGCCGCCTTCGCCTTTACCGGCAGATCTAGACAGGAGATGTTTTCTTTTACTGGGTAGGGTTGTCATTTCTACGTTCAAAAGTCATATTAGACCGGAACGTGAGATTTACAGTGGATTCCGAATCACAACAAACATTAATGGCAGAAACCGGGACTCGAACACATGTGACTTCGTGATCAAAGCGCTAGTCACTCGTCATCAGGCCTTTTTTAATATTAAGATCCATTAACATCCGTGCCAAAACCAGGGTTCGAACCTGAAGCCCTCGGTTCCAAAGGCCAGAGCGCTCGTCTTTTGATCATCAAGCCGCTATTTTTATCGAGAAGTGTAATCTAGTGGAATTGTATATTTTAAAAACATTATATTTGAAATTTTTTACTCATACTTTTTAATAGAAATGCATTCTTGGTTTTATAACAAAACTTTAAATAAAAAGTTCTCTATTAAATAAATTTTCTAAACTTTTAATAATAAATTTATAAATATAATTAATTAAGTTTTGTAATAATTAATTCTTTTAATTTTTTAATAATTAATAAAAGACTGAAAGATTACTCAATAGTACACGTTTTCTTTACTATAAAAAAAAAATCGATATATTTACATCACATATCGTGATTCTTGGAAAACAGTGCATTTTTTTAATGCACGTGTAGCAAACCCAGTAGCTATTATTTAGAAATTATTTTCAAATTTTAACAGTCACCTATATGACTTGTGAAACGAATCTGTGAGTCATATATAATGTGGTAATGTTGCTTTCCTTCAATTTTAATTAAATAAAATTCATTTTTTTGATATTGGCTAACTTAAAAAATTGAAATTAATGCATATACGTTTAGAAAAATAAAAACAAATAAAATTCAAATTTAATTGAAAAAAAGAAATCGAAACTTAAAAAACGTTTTGCAAGTAAATTTATAGACTAAAACAAGGGTGGAAAACCCAAATGATCCTGCTGGCCACTTTAGAAATGTATCATAACTCCGCGGGCCACATATAAAATTATATTCCCTACATTAGATTAAGACCCACTATAGACATTTTTTGAAGAGAAAAATTGAAACGTGAGTTATTATTATTGCGCTTACTATTATTCTTGCATGTAAACATAGATAATATAATAATAATGATACTAAACGCACATTATAAATAAATATATAACACGAAAATGAAATATATAAAAATATATAAATATAATTGAAATTATTAAGAAATATTTATTTTACTAGTACGATATTTGCATGCGCAAAAATATTATTTTAAAATGAAAGTTAATTTTTCTCGTAATTTTTGAATATATGGATGTGCAAATATCTTTTAATACATTAGGTTTTACTACTTTGGCCATTATAAAATAAATATATTTTTTGTAAAGTGTAATAAATCTCACGGTCGCATAAATATTCCAGGCGTGCCGCGGTTGGCCACCCCTGGACTAAAACATAAAAAAAAAAAAAATATACTAATCAGAGAACTAAGAAAGCCATATACCAGTGAAAAATTTGATTTGTCACTCTACGGTTCTTTTTGCGCAACTTTTAAAACTATTTAGACCGGGCTCTATAGTTTAGTGTAGATTCCGAACAATTAACAAATATCAATGCCACAGCCAGGATTCGAACCTGTAGCACGAAAAAGGCCAGAGCAATAGCCAATTGGCCATCAGACAGCAGTAAAAAAACAAAACATGATCCAAATATAAATACATATAAGATATGCAAAAACAGGAAAGACATGCAAAATGTGAAGGAGAAACTGGAGCGTGATAGCCAGTGATCGGCGCTCGGCGATCGGTGACATGGATGTTTGAAGTGGTTCGAATCCACTTTAAACCGTAGGTCCCAATCTAATATGATTGTAGATCGTTGGGCGTAAGTCTGACGACCCTACCCTGTAAAAAAAGAAACCATCTGCTGTCTTGAAATCTGCTAAGATTCCTTGACAGGTAGTCTTGACCCACCTTGGGCTGTTGCTCCAGTGAAGAAGAAGAAGGAAAAATTAAAAATATGCATATGCAAAGCAATACAAATTTAATAGTAATATGGAACTACTATAAAGAATATAAGTTGTTTTTGTATTATTTATAGTTTTTCTATGTGAAAATTCCTAATTTTTTTTTTTTCATGCATTTTTCATGTCCTTACCAAACCTGCGAGAACTTAGATTGAAACAGTACTTGGAGAATCAAGTACTACTTTCAATGTGTCTTTCGTGTTCTACGTGTTCTCGTGTCTACGTTCAATGTGTCTTCTTCTTCATTATTGATTCATTCATTTATAATAATCAATAGTTAACTTGATTATAAATGAATGAATCAATAATGTTTTAACCTATATATGATTTGCTGCAGTAACAGAAGAATTTATTTTTACTTATTGTAGTTCCCAAAACAAAAAACAACAAAAAAAAAAATTTTTATGAAAAAAAAAGTAATATTGTGCTATATGCAAAAACATAATAAATTGCTGTTTAAATACAGATTCATTAAAAACAGAAAATTTAGTTTGAAACTCTAAGTTAATTTTTTTCCAAACTTTTGGATAATTAGATCGGGAAGTTCAACGTGGATTCCGAACCACTAAAAACATACACAGCCAGGATTCGATCCTGGAAGCCTGTGGGAACCAAATGCCAGAGCGCTAGCAAAGTGGCTGTCTGGCCGCTTTAAAATAGAAAGAGCTTAAGACAAAAT
>BPLR01014167.1:0-20628 GCA_021605095.1 Caerostris extrusa
TTTCACTGCATTGCTTACATAAATGTCTTTTACATTTCTGGTAGTCATCAGCTAATAAATTGTTTGTCTCAGGAATGTTATGCGACTCTATCCTCCCTCTCCTGCTATTTGCCAGGCAAATTTCTTGAAGAAATCAGCATCTGTAAGCATCTCTCTCTACTTTTCTTATTGTATAATATATAGATGTATATAAACTTTCAAATTTACAAAACAACATTTTAAAATTAATTGCACTACTGATTTAAATATTGATACGTTATTATATCTTAATACTTTCATAAAAGACAAATGTAAAATCACTTAAAATGCACTTAAGCTTTTGGTGCGAAATTTAAATAAATCTTAATATTTTAAAGTTAAAAAATAAATTTTATTTTTTAAAGCATTCTATAATTTAATGTTTGTTTAAGAGAAATTTATTTTACAAAACGATTAAATCATTGAGAGTTTTTCCAGGTGTAGCTACAAAAGCTAATGTCAAGAGAGCAACGCCCAACCGTTGTGTGTGTCTCCTTTTTGGTGCACAGAGATGAAGCATCGCGCTTTCCCGATCCAGAAAAATTTGATCCTGAACGATTTCTACCGGAGAGTACCAGCACTGCACACATCCGCAGTGTGCGTGTAGATTCCTTTTGCTTGCAGGGACCGAGAAACTGCATTGGTAAAAGACTTGAACTAAATATTTCTACAACAGCCTCTTTTATTTGAAAAATAATCATTAATCAGTCAAAATTAATCTAACTTTCCTAGATGTATTTTTATACAACATTAATTATAAAAATATAAATATAAATATATTTTTTGTGTTTATTTTATTAAATTAAATTATATTCCTTAGAAGTCTGTATTTTATTTTAATTACTAAAATAAATATTAAATAGTGTTTTAGCCTTCAAACAGATTTTTGAATGAAAATAGTGTAACATATACATCTATATATATATATATATATATGTGTACAGATTGTCAAAGAATAAAGGAAATACCTGCTAATAAAAGTGTATTTTTGAATGCCCTTCGTAAGCATTAAAGAGTATAACAGCCTAGCTACATGTTTAGATAGTAAATGCATATATTCCGGTAGTATGTGGTAGATTTATTGGAGTTCTCTAAGTCTTGGATTTATTTCAAACGTATCAGATTCGTACGTATCGCAGCTTTCAGATTTTTCAAAGAGGCCACTATTGTAGGAGCTCGTCGAGGCTGGAGCAAAGTGTAACCAGAGATATCAACTTTTTGCAGCTCGCTAGAAGTTTGGTGTTTAAAGTCATGGCAGCATAAACACAGCGTGACAAGACAAACTTGGCAAGGTAAAAGAGTGGACGGAAAAGTGAGTAAAGCTCAGGTGAAAGGGACTGACGGCTATTGAAACGGATTGTGATGTCTCAAAAGCGAAAAAATGCAGAAGTGACCGCGTGAGCTCAATCAGCGCTCTGGTTTCTCCAGTGTCAATCATTAAGAGTTAAAAGGCACCTTCATAAACAGGACATTTACGCCAGAGCAGCAATTCCCAAAGCCACTTGTAACAGGTGTAAATGAGACATCGTCTACAGTAGTGCCACACTCATCGACCCATAGTTACTTTCTTTCCACTCATCAACCTGGTCGGTTGATATGTGGAAGAAAGTAATATGGTCGGATCACACGTCTTCTCCCCACTTTCTTTTCCCTGCCAACAGGATTCATTAGTGTACGTTTGGCGGACACCTGCAGCCAAGCGCGGTATGATCATGATTGTCTCCTTCGAGACTGTCAAGCATGGAGGCGGATTCGCTGTCATGACATGGGTAGCCGTGTGTCGTGGTTTTCTGCTGGACCAATTGTAACCCTGAAAGGATAGGATCTCTGGGAAGAAGTATAGAGAAAATTTAGCTGACCAGAGTCCATCCTGTGATGCAAACTTTGTTTTCTTTGCGGGAGATGGAATTTTCTAGAATGATAATACACCCATCCATGCAACGGGACTCCTGCAATCCTGGTTTGAGTAAACACGATGATGAGAAGTTAAACATCTTTCTTGGCCCGCACAATCACCTCGATCGTAACCTATCATTGAACCGTTATGGTCTATTTTAGAGCGCCCAATACGGAATCGATATCCTCCATCGGCATCTCTCCCTGATCTTTCACAATATCTCCATAGAAAAATAGTACAATATTCCTCTAAACACATTATTCAGCACACCACCATTCACACCACCTGTATTACATGCCAAAAGGCGATGTTCTTAATACTAATTGGTACCCCACTATTAAAGGATTATTTATAAATCTATTGTCTCTGCATTATTTTGTAAACCCCTGTATAAGGAAAGATTATAAATAACCAATATCTGAATTTACTGCATTAATACAAAGTATATATAGATATTTATTTAGCTATTTTTAAAATTTCTCACTTTAATAAGAAAAATTACCTAACTAAAATAATTGTTAAAATAGTATTTCAGCCTTCGATGAATTTCGGATGAAAATAGTGTAATATGATGTGTAAGTTAAGATAATAAATAACAAATATTTTTATCTGCATTGCACGACTCTGATCTGATCCTCCGTCAACCGAGGTAGTTCACAAAAGCAATATTATATATTTGAGTAATATTATTCACATAAGCATGACGAATTATAGATAAAAAATGTGTTTCATATAATGTCCCCTTCATGCGATTTGATGGCGAAAAAACAGAATTTGAATTAGCAGTACTTTTAATTTCTTTCATATAATCACCGTGTAACAGATAAGGAAAATTCACGATTGCAAGGATGTAAAGCAAATAATAATGAAAAAATATCGTCCTTGATTCTTCTCCGATGATGATCATCATCTCCATAAGTCTTTATTTTTTTAAAACATTACGATAAAAATCCATGCCTTTTTCGTGTTTTTTCTTTCATTTATCTATTTAATTTTTTGAAGAAAAATATTTTTCTTTTTAGCACAGGACGCAGTCTTTGCTGAAATGGAAGTAAAAATCCTGGTGTGCCACATTCTGAGAAACTTCTCCCTTCACTCGCTGGACTCAGGGACTCAAGTGCTTCCCATTCCCAAAATCACTTCCAATCGTCTCAACCCGCCCTGCATCAGAGTTTCGGGCGCAGACAACAGTGAACGATTTTTGAACTGTCCATGCAAGAACTAAATTATTGATTTGCTTATTACACTTTTTTTGTTGTTCCACACCAACACGTGTCATTTTTTTCTTTAAATAAATGCATTTGACATCAGTTACGATGATGTTTTATAAATTGTGCAATCAATTGTTGTGGATAACGTAGTTTCTTCCGTATACAGTAATTTGTAGTTCCGAAAATTCTTGACTTCTGCTACTTTCCATTTATTGTTGTATATAATATAAATCTGTAGAGCATGGACATAAATATATACATCAAATTTTCTTAAATGAATTATGAAAATAAGTTAATTAAACAAGACCCCGAATTGCTCATATGATAAGCGCGCGCGAAGGGTACTGATGCTAACAATATATTATATTTTATATATATAACAAAAAGGTGATATATATCGATATAATATTGATTTTATATATTATATTATTATTAGATTTACAACTATGACATCTAAACACATCAACGGTCGCCATCAACTCAAATAAACAGATCTCACTTGTTTTCTACGAATCGAATCCCACTGATGGATGCAGAACACAAATTAACAAAATATTTGTAAAAGTTTTCAAGTATCTTAAAAACTGCCAGTTCCAGATCTTAAAATTTAAAATGGAAATGTCTTCAATTTACATATACATATCATAAACAAAGCTATGTCTGTATATTAAAAATAATTTAATAAAGCTGAAATTTATGATTTTATGAACAAAACATTTTTACATAAAATTACTTTTTCTTTTACTATAATGAAGTGGTTTTAGCTTGACCTCTGAGAATCCTTTACCAATACTGTAAACTAAAATTAGAATTTAAAATATATATATTATTTTTTTCTTACTTTAAATTAATTTTTATATCAATTATTTAAGACAAAATATGTTTAAAGCTTAAGCTTCAAGCAAATGTTGAAGCTTTATTCTTATCATTAGAAACAACATGCCACTTTTTAATCAATCGTATGCCTTTCGTCTCTTTAAAGAGATGCTATGGCTATTTGAAAACTATGAAATTTATGTTTTTTCAAAGGAAAAGTAGATGCTTTAATAATTTTCTGAAATTTTTTTCATTCAATATAGGCTACTATTTTGGATAATTTGACTGGTATGAAAATGGTTATGCTAGTTGTGTTGCCATATGGACATCTCTGACCTCACGGTTATTAGTGGATAAACTGCCCAATACAGTAAAGAATGGCAAAAAACGATCACTAAAGCCATTCTAAGTAATTCAAAAAGGCAAAAAGGTTAAGAACTATAGGGCATATGCTAAGGTACTCACCAGACGGGGGCCCACGATGGCCTTAAAGGGGCCAAAAACAAAAGAAAAGCGTTACAGAATATGCCACAAAAACGCATGGTCATTTAAATCTATTTGATACCCCTATTATCTCAATCTCTACAGTCATTTCATTGTGAGTAAGACATATAACATTTAAGTAGGCCAAACCAAATTATTCTACACATATTTAGAGATATCATTTTCATTCGCTTATTGTATTAAAAAATTATCTTTCAGAATACAGAGAAAGGTATAATATTTCCTTTTCCTAATTTTCCAGACAACTCAAAAGATTTTTTTAAGAAATTAAAGTCTAAAATAGGAAGTTTCAGAGCAGCACATAAAAAATTTGTAGCTGATTGAATTTTAAGACTGTAAATTTCGTTCTTTAATTAGAGTATAAAATCTAGTTCAGTTCTTTTTTCCTTCAAGAATAAAAATTGTGCAATCTTTATTGTGCTAATACATTTTAGGGTTCTACTTATACTTATGTAGGTCACGAACAGCTCTAGGATAGTAGGGGGCTGCTTTTGGGAGGGGTTTCAGGAACATCCGTTATCTTATAAGTATTGTAGGTCAGAAACAACTAAAACACCCACCAATTAATTTGGCTGCAGATGGAAAACATCACTACACATGCTGCCATAGTCGCATTGATGCTTCTAAATCCCTTTATTCCAGTATCTTGAAGTGGTCCCTGAAGCGGAAATCTAAATTTATTGAAAATGAATTACTTGAATCGGAGAAATCACTAAGTTATAGGAATTTAAAGAAAAAGTATGCGTTATTAAATTAAAGAAAAATGTCTTCAAATCATTCTTCGACCATTTTTGTCCAATTAACCTGTTCCAATCATTCCCTTTATATCGTGGTTGCCCTATATGGTCATGCAATATACTGATCTTTTAAAAATAATCAATAACATCAGAAGAAATGTCTCTGCAATAGTCAATGCCTTTAGTTTGCAGAATGTAAAAAAAAATCATAAAAGATCTCAAAATTGACTTCAATTCTAAATATTTTTAATTTTATTATTTGTTTTACAAAAAAATTTCGTAAGATTCAAAGCGAACTGCTCCAAGTTGTACCCAGGATGCGACCCTACTGTAAAAGGGCTCTCAGAAGCATCCACGAACGATTTTTGACCCATAAATTCGATTCTCCCCTACCAGATTCAAAAGATGAACATTCCAAAGCCCACATTTTTGAAAATTGGCTATGTTCGCAGATGACACAGCTATAATTCCACAGCATAAAACACCAAACCTGTCGTTGCTCTTCTTAACAGTTATATTCTTAGATTTGAAAATTGGTTCCTATCTCCTTGAAAATTAGTTAATCCTTCAAAAAAGTGCTGGGTTCTGTTTACTAGAAGCGAAACGTTGGCTCCATTTTTAATGTCACTCGTTTTGGCCAACCCGTCCCCTGAGTCACTGAGTATATGTACCTGGGTTCAGTTTTAGTCTCAAAATTGAATTTTAATACCCATATTACTTAAAATAGTTGCTAATGCAACTGCAGCTAGCGTTGCTTAAAAACCTGATTTCTCGAAAGAACAGGCTTGTGATCAAACACGCGGTTTTGCTCTATGAATCGATCCTTCCACCAATTCGCTAATACGGGTGTCCTATTTGGGCGTCCACCTCAATCACCAACCTAAAGAAATTGCAAGTTTCTCAGAATAAAGAGATAGCCAAAATTGTAAATGCCCGTGGTTTGTTAGAAGAAAACAACTCCACAGAGATCTTGATCCCGATCCTATCATGGATTTTATTTTCAAAAGTTCTGAATCGTTTCATTCAAATGTCCTCAGATCCGCAAAGAAGCGATTAGACAAATACCTGTGTATCATCCAGGTGTAACGAGCTAAAAAAGACCCAGAGCCATTTAAGACACAGCCTGTGAGTCTTTCCCGGCACTGAAGAAACGTTGGGGAATTTATTCCTCGTTGGTTAATTCAAATGCTGTGGATTATTTTTGAAGATAAAGAACAATTCCGTAATCTACTTTTTATCAAGAGATTATGATAAGGATTAAACCCCAAGGACTTTAATGTCTTGTTTTTCAACATCATATGAACTGTGAAATTTTGAAGTGATAAATAAAAGATGAAAAAATGAAGCAATAAGAACAAATAAACATAACGAAAAGAACATTACACATAACTTTCAACATAATAAACTCTATTAGTAGTCCATATAATATAAGTCAATTATTAAAAGAACAATCTTAGTGTTTTTGTTATCACAAGCACAGCTAAATTCCATATAAATAAAATTTAAAAAAACATTCTTTAAAAAGCTGTATTCATAAATATTTTGTATCAATGACTTAAAAACTCAGTACGAAGTGTTTTAATGTTCAGTCTTTAATATATGTATTTTAATACAGATAAAAACATTTTAGGTGAAAAACAACTTGTAAACTTGTCTGAATGGTAATAGCCACTGAGAGCACAAGTAATGAAATAACAATAAATTTTTCTGGTAAACTCCAGATCATCAGACATTGATGATCAGGAATTTTGTAATTCACTGAATTGCATGAGTGAATTACAAAAATTACAAAAAAAGTTTTATCAAATTTATCAGTCAATTACAATTAAAGTTTAAAACTTAAAATTACTCAAATAATAATTTTTAATAAAATATTTTAAAGAATTCTCCCAATTACCTTAATACCATGTATTTCTAAAAACATTTTTGGTTGCTTCGATAATTTATTTAAAAATATTATTTATTAAAAAAACATTTATTTTAAAAATTAGTGTATAGATATTAATGTAATATTTATTTTTTCGATAACAACTACCTTATTATTGAAAGAATTAATCAATTTAGCTAATGAAAATCAAAAACATAAAATAAATTACATCATTCAGGGTTTTTAAAAAGTTTTATTATAGAAAGTTTATTATATAATATTGCTTATAAATTGTTTTAAAACACCTGGAGAAATTCAAAATTTCGCTATTAGTTTGGTTAATTTTAATATTAGCATTATTATAATAAACTCACTTTGATCATATATGTTTAAAGTTCCATCATTTTGATTTGTTTCAAATTTTGCTAGGATATATACTTTAAATGGTCCAGTATATTTATTCTTTATTTTTATTAGAGTTATAAGATATAACAAAATTGCATGAACATAAACTGAAATACTGGTGAATCTGCCATTTTTTAATATTGGAATTCCGCTTCTTTGTTGCCATAATCAATGTAAAGTTTTAACCTTTTTATTTTAATTTATGCGACGTATTTTAAACCAATTTATTGATAATCCTACATCTGATATTTTTGCTAATCGAATGTATGTAGAAAAATGTGCCAAGAATATTTCTTTTCACTGGTGTGGCAAAAAATTTACTCATATGTTGTTCAAATTTAAACTTTTAATAGTAATTTTATCCTACTAATATATTTAATTCAGTTTATTAGATCCTACATCTGTGACAGATTTGCTGGATAATCAAATATATGTAGAGGAATGTGCCAAGAGTATTTCTTTTTACTGGCTTCTCAAACATTTACTCATATATTGTTGAAATTTAAAAATTTTCAATAATAATTTTAACCTATCAATATATTTTAAGCCAATTTATTGAAACCTGTGATATATTTGCTAATAATCAAATGTGAGCAAAAACTGTGCCAAGAGTATTTCTTTTTACTGGCGTCTCAAACATTTACTCATATATTGTTGAAATTTAAAAATTTTCAATAATAATTTTAACCTATCAATATATTTTAAGCCAATTTATTGAAACCTGCGATATATTTGCTAATAATCAAAAGTGTGCAAAAAAATGTGCCAAGAGTATTTCTTTTTACTGGCGTCTCAAACATTTACTCATATATTGTTGAAATTTAAAATTTTCAATAATAATTTTAACCTATCAATATATTTTAAGCCAATTTATTGAAACCTGTGATATATTTGCTAATAATCAAATGTGAGCAAAAAAAAAACTGTGCCAAGAGTATTTCTTTTACTGGCGTCTCAAACATTTACTCATATATTGTTGAAATTTAAAAATTTTCAATAATAATTTTAACCTATCAATATATTTTAAGCCAATTTATTGAAACCTGTGATATATTTGCTAATAATCAAATGTGAGCAAAAAAATGTGCCAAGAGTATTTCTTTTTACTGGTATGCCCAACATTTACTCATATATTGTTAAAATTTAAATTTGTCAATAATAATTTTATCTTCTCATTATATTTTAAGCCAATTTTTAGAATATCCTACGCCTGTGATCTTTTTGTTGGTAATTGAATGTTTGCTGATAAAAAGTGCTGAAGAGTCATTTAAAGCCAATATATTATTTCTTAGTGGTTTTCTATAAATTTTTATTTTTATATTGTTTAATAAATGTATTGTACAACGAATGATGATTTTTTGTGAAAATTAAAAACGCGCAATTAACACAACTTATTTCAAATATAACGTATAACGTCGGTCTTTACTCTGGTTTATGAGAAAATTACAATCTTGTTTAACATTTATAATTTTTTTATAATTTTTAGTGGTAAAACTAGCTATAAATCGATTTAATTTGAAGCATAAGAAGCTAAATATAAATAACATCCTTTGATAATAAGTAGATAAAAATGTCTGAATAAGATTAAATCACATTGGCCTGTGAATTGATTTTCAAGATTATATATTAAATACACATCGTAAATTAATGATAAATATATGAAATATATACCATGCTTATCAATGATGATGGGAAGATCATATGTTCATCATCATCATCAAATTAACTTTTTAAAGTATAAAGTTTTATGTTAATTAATCAAAGTCTTAAAACATTTCATGGATTATATTTAAAAAAAAGTGGAAGGGAATATATTGTAAGAACCTTTAAAAACGAATTTCATAAATTTTAAAGGATTTTAAAACTGCAAATAGGTTGAAGTTGAATGGAGATCTATTAGTTGATGGTTCAAATCACATTTTAATTCAATAAAATAAAAATGGAAAAAAATATATTAGTATTTGAAATAGGTTGATATTTTTTTTAAATATCTCTAAAATAGATAAGAACTTGTAGAAAATTTATCATATCGGAGAAAAAACACAACATGACGCCTTCTTCAGTAAAAAAAACGAATAAATAAGTACACAAAATTATTCAAACAAACTCAGAACTGTTTTAGTCTTATGAATATTTTTGTGTATTTATTGCTCATTTTTTCTGGTAAAAAAAAAAAAAAAAAAAAAAAAATTATTAACAAAATAATTTGACAAAAACTGTATTTTTTTTTTTTTTTTTAAATTTTTATTTTGCTTAATTATTCATGACTAAAAGAATATGTAAATCGTATTGCCAATGATTTTCTTAAATGTATCAAAAAGTTTTTACACTATAGTCTTTGCTCGATCTTCTTTACAGTTATTATTATTATGTGCAGTTATCCAAACATTCCTCTTCAGAACGATATCTTTTCCGTTGCCTTGACAACCACCATAAACAAACTCGTTGCATTTTCTTGTCTTTGGATCATAATTCCAACTGGGAAAATATGCTCTACACATTCCTGTCTCTGGCGGATCTTCACAATTTTTCTCCATATCTGAGTTAAAAACCATAAAATTGTTATGTGTAAACCAAGTAAGCACATTGTTTCTATAAAAATTTTAGACTGCATTTGTATTAAATCAAAATTTAAATAAAAGCAAGTTTTGATGCGACCACGTCCAAAGAAAATTTTACATAATATTTTATGGAGTTTTTTATGCTTTTTTGTTAAATTAGGTTACGAAACATTGGCAAAATTAAAAAATAAAAATATATATAGGAATTCCTTTGTTAAAATTTTTTAAAAATTGAAGAAATTTTTTTTCTTTTCATAAACAATATATAAAAATAAACAATTCTAATGATTCTAAAAACAACTGAAAAATTTTTTTTTGAAGACTAAATGTCTTACAAATATTTATTTATCAAAAAATATCTGATTTTTTTTCCGAGAAAATCGCAATTTGAACGTGATCAGTTACGTTAAAAAATGTTTCGTAGGTTTAAATGATTGATATTCTATTAAATAATAAATTTCAAAACTTACTATTCCTGTTTTCATTACAATTTTGTTGAAAATTGATAAATATATAAATTTACTGTTAATTTATTTACTGTTCTTATTTGAGGAAAAATTTTATTTCAGCAAATCAGATGAAAAAGATTGAACTACAATTTGAACGTATTTGATTCAATAGTTAAATCTGAGTACAAGTTGAGTCAGATGTCGATTACATTAATTAGTTTGAGGTAAGAGGAAATAATTATTATCGGGTATCGTATCAAATCAGATTAAATCTGTAGAAATCGTGTTATTACATTACTTAAAAAGAAAGGATAAAAATTTAATTCATGTGTTGAAAGTACAACTACTATTGTCATAGTTATTAAACTATCAATACACAGGAATCAATTTTATACCAATTTGTTCCAACATAGTATTGGCTTTTCATTTAAACCAATTATTTTTCGTAAAAAACAACATATTAATTTGTGACTTTTGTTTACAAAAAATCTGACAGCTAAAAATTTTAAAAATATTAGCATTAAATTAGTATTTTATCAAATGATATTAAAAATAAAAAACATATTAATAAATTTTTCATGAGAAATTTGAAAAAAAAAAATAGAAAATAAAAAAATAAATAAAGCATTTGTTTGAAAAAAAATAAAAAAAAAATTATTTATAATTCTTAGAGTATTTGATAATTTCTTGATTGAGAAGTAATTAAAAAAATGACATAGAAAAAGTAAAGACATACATTCAAGAGCCAAAACATTATGACCACCTGTCAATAACGAATTAGCCCACTTTTTGGCGCGCAACACAGCTTCAACCCGCCACCTTGGCATGGATGCCACAAGTCCTTGGTAGATGGCCGGAGACAGATTGTACCAGATGTTTATAAAGGTCACGCAAATCCGAGATATTGCGAATTGGTGGTCTTTGAACTCTGAGCTACCGTCCCAGGACATCCTTAAATGTGTTCTATCGGATTGGGATCCGGTGAGTTAGGCGGCCAGGACATTAACTGGAATTCAGCATCATGTTTCTGGAACCACTCCAACACAATTTTAGCCTTGTGACAAGGTGCGTTGTCCTGCTGGAACATTCCATTTCCAGCTGAAAAACAGAGGCCGTGTAAGGGTGCAACTGGTCCGCAATGATGTTCAGATACCCTGTAGCATTCATGGTCTGCTCCACCGCAATCACGGGTCCCAGAGATGCCCAAGAGAACGTCCCCCAAAGAATAATACCGCCACCACCGGCCTGGTATATGACCTACTGTACATTGAGGGAGCAACTGTTCACCTGGAGAAGACGGTATCCTGACACGGCCATCGGCGTGATGAATGCCAAACCGTGATTCATCTGACCAGTCAACTTCTCTCCCACTGATCCATGGACCAGTCCCGATGTCTCCGGGCCCAGCGCAGGCGCAGTTGGTGATGACGCTTGGTCAGGAAGACACACGAGTGGGACGTTGCTGCGTAGCCCCATATCCAACAGTGTCAGCTGAACAGTGTGCTCCAATGCTGTTCTACTTATCCCTACATTGTATTGGGATGTCAGCTGAGCCACTGTCTGGCTCCGGTTTTTGCTTCACCATGAGAGACAGTCTCCGACGACCTTTTCTTTATATTAGCGTGTGTGGACGTCCCACACCATGTCGTCTACTGCTGGTTTCACCGTCATTCATCCACTTTGCAAGGTACTAACAACTTTAGATCGCGAACAACCCACGAAGAAATACTTGTTCCGAGCCATAGATAACAATCTGCCCTATATCAAAAAGTCCCTTAGATCCTCAACCTTTCCGCATCACACACAGAAGTAAGTGAAAGAATGATTCTTCAGACTCTCCAGCAGCAGTTAAATATCACTTCCCACCTGATCACGTGCCTTCGACGTCATCCAGGCGAGTTCATTGCAAATGTAGGGGTGATCATAATGTTTTGGTTCTTGAGTTTATTAACAAACTTTAAAACTCCAGATAATCAATACGAGGCAGTTTTTCGTGTGTTAACTGTCATCATTACGTAGATTGAAAAATAATTTAATACTTACCTTAAAAGATACATAATTTCAATATTTCATATTAATTAATAATTTTATAAGAATGATCATTTTAAAGATTAGTGTTGAATTATATAACATCAAATCTAAATAGATTTTTGATTAATGACATATAAAGTTTTCCTTAAATTTACGGTTTACAATTTTACTTTTTTTGAGATTCAAGATTTCCAAATCATAGCATAGCATAAAAGTAGTTGTATTTTTATCTTTTCTTTTTAAAGCAATGAAGTAACATGTGCTCCAGATTTAACTATTGTGATCAAATGATTTCAAATTGTGGGAACATGCAATGGCAAATTACAGCAACGAATGGTGTATTGACATTTTTAAGATATTTTGATAGTTTAATAACTATCAAAATAGTAGCTTTTTTAATACATGAATTAACAATTTATCCTTTTTTAAAAGCAATGAAATAAGACAGTTTTTACAGATTAAATCTTCTGATTTGATACGATATCGAATAATTAATATATTCTCTTATCTCAAACAAATTAATATAATCAATCTCTGATTCAACTTACAGGTACTCCAGAATTATTTTAAATATAAACTTTAATATATGTAACATTAAAATACAAAATTGAAAATTAAATAGTTGAAACAAGCTTACCTTCACTATCAGCGAATGTGATCCCAAGGAAGGTCACACACAAGAAAAAAATTAAAGTCCTCATATTGTCTAAATTCAGGTGCTTAAAGTTTGTGAGACTTCTTGGATTCCTGATATCCTTATTTATGGTAACAAAAGCAGCCAAGCATTAGGAATATCAAACAATGCATACTTTATTTCACAATATATTGCCGGCATTCTTTTAATCGTGATGACATTCATTTTTTATTTATTTCTTGGAGACATAATACAATGAGTTGTCTACATAGAAGAGCGTCGTCTCATCTGTCAGTAAATTATATTCAAATAAAAACCACATCATATTCAAATAAAAGAAGCCGAGTTAATAAGTAATTCATTTAAAATTATGAATAAGAAAACTTTTAAAATACATGTACTGAACGTTGCAGTATGTTTGCTTTACCCAATTTGTTCTCCAGTCTTAGAATTTATGAATATCATTTACTTTATTTGAAGGTTATTCTGACGCGTCAACATATTAGATGTCTTTTGCAATATATGCAGTTGATCACGAAATCTTTGTTTACTCATTTACAAATATTTCACGAAGCCTTTGTTTAATGTAAAACATTTTGCAGAAAGAAAGTCTTGATTTTTAGAAGCTACTTTACAAGATAATATATCTACAAGTTACTTTCAATTTATAAAGGTTTCGTAAAACCAGATATTAATATTATTATTATTCTTGGCTATCAATTTTTGTAACATGTACCCTGTTTAACTCAGTAAATATATATATCAGATTTTTTGATCTATTTATTTGTATTTTGTTGATATTTTCAATTTGTTAAACAAACATGAGTTGTTTAAGCAAATACATTGAAATTCGTTATTGCTAAGGCAAACATATTACGATATGTTTGCTTTACAGAACTTACTCTCCTATCTTAAAATTTATAAATAGTTTTTGTAAATATTTTTCTCCTATCTTAAAAATTTTATAAATTATATTACTCTTCCATCTTAAATTTTATAAATATTATTTTTCTTTATTTTACAAGTTATAAATATTTATAACATACTTTAATATTAATTTAGATATTAAAAATTGATAAAAAATAATAACAATTTTAAATAAATAAATTTAAAATTCATTAACATAAAATAAATCCATGCATATCTTTTTTTCAATTTAATACTAACAAAAAAGCAAAAAATTCTGAATAATTTTTAAATTGAAAAAATTATTGATTGGAAACCATGATTTTTACATATTTTCTTTTAAGAACATTGTTTTACAGAAAATTACCTAACATGTATTGTTTATTAGAGATTAAAAAAAGCAACACAATTTATTATTATTAGTAATATAATTAGATTTCAATTTTAACATCAAAAATTATCAATATAAATGCTTTTCGAACTGATATATTAAAAGTTCTATCATTTATATTTGTTTGAAATTTTGATAGTAACCTAAAACTGATAGTTTAGAAAGGGAAATATATGTTAACTGTCTCCTGACAGTTAACATATATTTCCTTTTTTTTTTAAACTATCATTTTTTCTCATAATTTTATCACTATCGCTATTCTCATAATTTTCCCTTTTTTGCCACAGTTCTTTAGGGCATAAAAGTGTCAAAAAACATTTTCAGAAAAATTATAACCTGCTTCCATTTAGTATTAGAAAATTTTGCCTTGTATTTTTAAAACCAAATTATAAAATGAGAATTTAGCCTTTCTTAACTTTATCATATAAGTTAAATCATTTTATTAATGTTCCTGCATATGTAATATTTTTGCTGGTAATAGAATTTCTAATTATTTTTAGAAAAGTGTCCCAATCAGAATAGTTTTTTAATTCTTTAATTTAATATCTGTAGTTCTGTAAGCCTATTTGTAGATTTAATTTGAAGTAAAAAAATATTTACGAACTACGTACTTTCTTTTAATTTGTTAAGTAATTCTGAAAATGTAGTACCTGTGAATAATGCATTTGTAAACTAAATATAGAATAAATATTATAAATTAATGGAATATAAAACACACTTTTAATTACTCAAAGATTGATGTTTTATAATATATCTTGTGACGATATTTAAAATATATGTATTTACAATTTAATTATAAAGAAACTAATGAGACAAACACAACACCATTTCGTATGCAAACTATATAGATTTCAAACTACCATAAGAAAAATTATCTGTTTGTTCCATGCCAATGTAAAGTTTTTTAATAAAAACTGTAGAGGGACAAAATACTAACCTAAATACAAGCTGGCTGAAATCAACAAATCAATAACAATCAATACTAGCTGATCAATCAACAAATGTTAGTCATGCTAACGAATGTTAACCATATGCTATATTGTTTTTGCAGCAATAAAATAATCTGAAATTTCAAAAATTCTTGTCCCACAATGAGTGGGTAGTGGACTACACATATGAATCTTTGCGAGGACATGAGAAGGACATATGCATCTTTGCAAGGGCTTGAGAACATGTTCACACTAAAGAGGCCAGATGGATGCATTTCAAAGGAAAAAAATATTTGGCCAAGTTGTGTTGACTTAAGAAGATCTGTAAATGTTTTCAAAATTTGATGAATATCTGAGAAAGAAAGATATCAATCAACAAATGTTAGTCATTGATCAATAGCACTTCAATCACTCACGGATTCCTGCTCTAGTCATGCAAGGTGCTTCACTGTGACTCAAGGGTGTTCCTCGGCAGAATGGGTGATGTACTTTGGAAGTTTACTCCTGGTAGGGTCACCTAAGACATGACGTTCCACTATGTCCAGCTAAGGCTAGTGAACTGACTCAGAATTCTACCTTTGGTGCTTTGTAAAATACGCCTCAATTATTTCTATTAAACACTCCTCAATTATTTCTATGAAATACGCCTCGATTATTTCTATTAAATAACCTCAATTACTAACTTTAATAAATATGTTACAATCTTTTTTGTCTATATGTTCTTCTTTTTTAAATTTATTATGATTAAATAAATATTAATAATTTTTCTATAATTAAATATGCATCTAAATTTTTTATTTAATGCATACATTTTATATAAAAGAAAAATTCTCTGATCATTATTTTACAAATGTATTTATCGCTTAAAAAATTTTTAGTGGTCCGCAGTATTTAAAATGATGAATTTAATGGTATGCTAGGTGAGAAAGATTGCTTACCGTTGACTTAAACTACGGCGAATCGATTTATAAAAAAAAAATTGTAATTTACATTTTCTTCACCGGGCTGTTTTTGGACAATATCAAAGGCATAGATAAAAAAACCATTTTTTTACGTAATTGAAAATCATTTAAGGGATATTTTTAACACTGAAAGTTTTTTATCAATGAGATTTCATTTTTTTTTTACAGTTAATTGATTTTTGATATATTTTTAATTCCCATCACAATTCAGAAGTCATATTTTTAGCTTTTTCTTTCATGTCCTTTTTAATTTACAAACTGTGTTTTTTTCCAACTCATGTGCATTATTTGCACTGTTGTGAAAACATTTTTATTTTTCATGCAGTAAATGTTAATTAGAAACATAATCATGCTGAAATTTCCACATCAAAGGACGATCGTAACTGATGAAAGCGTCAATCGAAACAGCGATTCTATTTGATATAAAAATTTGTAATGCATTAGTCAAATGTTTATGTTAAAAATTAACTAATCAAGTAAAGTGTTCCTTTGTTTTAAGTTTTTATATCTATTTTACTTTACTGTCAAAATCAGCATGCTGCTTCACTTTTGTTCCTGAAGTTGAAAATGTTATGATACAATGTACACAGAATGGTGTTACATTTGTACCAGAACATTGTTTATAATTGAGTTCTAAACACTTATACTTAACTTTGGCACATTTATTATCATAGAGTATTTATATAGAAAAAATGATCGTTTTTTAAATCTTTATATCTTAACCCGTTAAAAATCATGCACAGTAGTAGTTTTTGTTTTTTTGTTTATTGTAGAGCTTACATTATATTGGTCATAATCAATCCTGAGCCAATTATTCCTTTAAATATTTAAAACAGTTTAAATAAATAAATAAATATTTGAATTCTTCATTATTATATTCTTTCATTTAACAATTAGTTATTCATGAAAAATTTGTGCAAATTAGCAATGATATTTATTTTTCATAAAACTCTTTTCTACATCATTACAAAAAAAAACATTTTATGAGAAATGTATTTACACTTCTGATTTCAGCACTCTTTCAATTTATATATTTTTACAATATTTCAGCACTATTTCTATTCACATATATTATATATTTAAAATTTTACAATCTATTTTACAATATTTCTCTGTTATTATTTTTATTTTAACACTAAGCTGGAAAACTTTTACATCCTGAAAAAGAAAAAGTATAAATTTAGATTATTGAAGACCAGAGTTCATTAAATAATTAAAATCACGATTTTTAATTTATTTGCCAGTTTACTACCTGTTTATTTTTTAAGTTATTTAACAATTTTAAAAGTGTAGTATCTGCATTAATTTAAAAGATATCCTTGAAACCTAAATTTGTTTTAAATATTTAATATATGTATTTATCTCTCTCTCTCTCTATATCTATATATATATATATATATATATATATATATATATATATATATATCGTCTAGAAATAACAGCACTAAATTAACAGGTAGTAAAGTTATAGTAGAATAGCTGAAGATAGGTAAAAGAAAATGATGTATATTAGTCACAAAGGTGCTGTATGCGTAATACATTAAATATTATGTGTTATTAATACTAGATAGCATCCATATAAACTCTTTTAGCTAAGACAAAAGATAGCTTTTGATAAGCCTCAGTGCTGAGAAACGTCTCTCAAAACTCACTTGGTTTGCCTGCCAGGCAGTAACTGTCATTGCTACTTATCGTGTTATTCAAGGTTGCAATTGAATTGACTGGTTAACTTTTGCTTTGACGTTAATTTTCAAAATTTTTAAAAATAAGAACTATTTTTATAAAATACTATAATTTAAAAAAAATTTTATTACTATAACAATAGAAAAATAGTATTTTTTTTATATTTATTGCTTTATTTATAAAATATATTCGCATATAGGACATTGTAACATTTTAAGCATTAAATGAAAAAATGTATCATATGAATGGTTTTTTTTATAAAATTTAACAACATATCTATTTAAATTTAATGTAAAACAAGACATAAAAATCATTTGTCTATAATAAAACATTTATTTATTTTTTTTATAATAATTACATTCATATAATATTTGTACAAAAAACATCATAAGTGATATAAACAAAAATTATTTTAAAGTGAAGAAAATATGAATGTTTTTGTTTCTTTTTTAAATTTGTTTCATCCATTAATGTTTATTATTGCCAGCTATGTCTGGAAATATGCTAGTGTTAAGTTTAGTTAAGCATTATAATAAAAGTCGCAAATAGTGATAATAATCAAAATAATTTACCATGTTGATTCTAATATCTATTTTTTTACTTATACTTTTATACTAGTCTATAATTATGAAAGTCAAAGAATCTTTTATAGGACTCTACTTTTAACCAATTTTATCAATGCGGATATCAAACATAATTATAAAAGGCAGATAGTTAAAAAGCTTCTTACAAATTAGAAAAATATAAACTTAATTTTGAAGGAAATTACTCTCTTCAACATGTCCAATTTAAAGAACATTAGTCTTTGGTCTTGTAAACATATTCAATTCTAATCAATAAATATTTCATTTCATGCGAATTAAATTTATTTTTTATATAAATAATTTCATTAGATTTAATTTAATTGTATTAACTCATTATTTTCAAAATAAGATGTTAACAAAAGTATATATATTATTAAGAATATTCTGCCACTCTGCATGTGATATAAAAATAAAAAATAAAAATTATTTTGGGATGTATTAAAATTGTAAATATTCCTTCATTACTTTTGTCATTACATTCCCTCATTGACTTTGAGTAAAAATGCAGAATTTTTTTTTTTCATATGTCAAATATAAAGAATTTTAAAGTATAAAAGTCAGAAAAGATAGCCAATTTAGCAAATAGAAATCCACAACAAGATCAAAGTATGTGCAAATTTAACCCTAAAGTGATTTCCAATTAGTTATAATGCCTAGAACTACATTTAATACAGTATACACACACAAGTAAACAATATCGTAGTTATGAAAAAGAGTATGTTAATGAAATATTTATGTTCATATATATAATTGTACAAGATTCTATATTTTATACCCAAACAATAAATAATTAATAATAACCAAACATTCCATTGTCATCTTTAGGGTATATTTTTAAAAGTAAGACATACTTATAATTGGAATGCTAATATTATGTTAATTTTTTGTTATAATTATTAATTTTATCTGTTAATTTTTAAAAAACAGAACATATTTGAAAGAAAAATGATTCAATGGGCGTAATTATTTGCAAGATGTGGCACATCAAATCAAAAGAGCTTCTCTTGGAGCCACTCGTAAGTTAAAGTTGTAGTATTTATGATCTGTTGCCACTGAAATAAAACATAATTTGAAAAATATGGAAAGTGTCTGGATATATTTTTCATTTATGTTTAGCCAGAAATTTGGAACCCACATGTTGGTCTTAACCAAAATGTTCACTTAAATTTAAAAGTCTGGGTCAAAAACAATGCCTCGATGAAGAGATCTGCAAAATTAAAACTCAGTTGAGAATAGCTTCACTATATTTTCTTCCAATTTACACCATCTCTTACAAATAAATATGCGATTTGGATGTGCTTAGAGCACGGGTGACATTCTCTTGGATCTGAGAACGTCTGACAAGTTTGGTCGTCGATTGGATGTTGGAGTTTATAAATTTCATCATTATTGATAATTAAAGTGGTCGCGTTTGGCACCCAGATATGTAATTCTCAAATGACTATCTGTCTCGAACGCTTGTGAAAAATCAAGATCAGACAGATCTCAAATTTATATATATTTAAAAAGTCAATTTCTGTAAACGATGTAATAATATAAATCTTGCTTGAGCAAATGGTATTTCAGAATTCTCAAATAGGAAAACCAAACAAAGCGCATTGAGAACAATCAATGATTAAACAGAACAATTTGAAACCTCTATCCACTACAGCACTGGAAAGAAGATATTTAATTATCTCAGCTAACAGAATAAAGTGTTTATATGAGATTATTAGTAGCATTGTAAGTTCATAGCAATATCATTCCATTCACAATAAGTTTAAGCATAGCAAATTCCATAAATTGCTTCTCTTATAAAAATTGATTTAAAATATTTTTTATCTTTTCTTCACTTCGCTTCCACTTTGTAAATTGTTTTTCAAATCATTTTCCCGAAATTTTGTGAAAAATACTTAAATTTGAATTAGTATTTAAAGTAGTTTAAATACCTGTTTACCATTTTTCCTTTTAAAGAAGATTTCGATTCTACATTTTATTCCCCCAAACAACTAAATAAATTATTATAATAAATCCCAGCTTCATTTCATTGACATGTTTAGGATA
>BPLR01014168.1:0-32182 GCA_021605095.1 Caerostris extrusa
TCGCTGTGTTTGGAAATATGAATATATATATATATATATGTGTGTATATAGGGGAGGGAATCCTATACAAGGGTTAGAGCAGGAAGAGTTACTGTAGCCCAGATTATCACAATCATGTATTGCTTCACTTATTCTGGTGTTTATCTAACATGTATAGAAATGTTGTGTTATATTTACTTTTCATTAAGAAAATTGTGAAGTGATTTCATCGTAATTGTCGATATTAATAACATATTTAAATTATTAATTATTTTTATAACATATTAAATTGCAAACAATTAATTTATTTTTTATTGAAATTTTTCATTTTCTCTCCGTGTGTTAGGTTTAAAAGCAAATCGTAGCAATATCTTATGTTAGTGTGTTTTTAATTTGGAGCTAAGTATTTTTTATTTACTTATTTTTTTCGTAAAATGAAAAATATTTTTTTATTTATTATAGTTTATTTATAATTTTTAATTGTTTGCTTTTTGATTTTTAAGTGCAGCATGGTAAATAGCATCTTAGAGGGGTTCTATTTTATTTGAGACTTATTAATAGAACAATATCTTGTATGATATAAATCGTTATTTTTGGTGTCCTTTTATTGTAAATATTAATATTATTATTCTTTATCATAGTTATTATTGGTATAATTGGCGTCCCTTATTGTAGGTATTATTGATATAATTGGCGTCCTTATTGTAGGTATTATTTGGTATAATTTTGGCGTTCTTTATTGTAAGTAGTATTAGTATAATTGCCGTTCTTTATTTTAGGTATTATTAGCATAATTGGCATCCTTTATTGTAGGGGTTATTGGTATAATTGGCGTCCTTTATTGTAAGTATTCATTTAAAAGGGCTTTTAAATAAATCTTAAAAAATTATCGTATTTTAATAAAAAAGCAAGCAAAACTTTTTACTGCTATTGAAGAAATAGTTTTGATTTCTGTCACAAAAGATAAGAAAACAAATGAAACATTTACTTTAGAAAAAAAAACATGTGACTAGATATAGACAGATAAATAAAGAGATAAAAGATTTATTTTGTTAAGATAGAAAATAAATAAATGTATGGAGGCGTTTCATAATTCTTAATCAATTATTAAATATGTCCAACATTCAAGTTAAATAACGAAAAGAATATTTAAATGCAATTAGGTAATATATTACGTAATATGCTATTATTAAAGTTCAGTATGAAAAAAATTACCATCTGAACAAATTTTGATGTAAACATGCAATTTAGGAAAAATGAGGATTAATAGGAATAATGAATTTTCATTAAGAGTGAAAGCTTATTTTTAACAAAATATTTGTATTGTAAAATGACAACAACAACATTATTATACATTAAATTATCAGCAAAACGTAAGAATTTAACATCAAAGCCATTAAATATCAATGATTTTTATTTTAACAGATATTTAGTGGGATTAAAAGATTTCTGTTTTCGCTGTCGTTTTAAAATTATTCAGGAAGTATATGATAATTAATTCAGAAAAATAAACAATTTAAAGCAAATATACTGAAAAGTTTATAATTTATATTTAATCCTAATATGTTTTTCAGAATGTTAATTGATATGTGACCTATTAATATATTTATTGTTAAATTATGTTAACCTTTATATCATATGTTAGAAATGAATATAAATGTAATGAAAACATTACACAAATGTTTAGAAAAAAGTTTATAATTTATATTTAATCCTAATATGTTTTTCTAGGTATATTAATATACTAATTTATAATGGGCATATAAATATATTTATTGTTAACTTTTATTAATCCTTATATCATATAATAGAACAGACTATTAATGTAATAAAAAATTACATAATTGCACAAATTTATGCTATATTTTAAAGAAAAATATTTATATACATATATATTTAAAATATATTTAAATATATATATTTTAAAAAGAAATTCAAATGCTTTTAAACATTTTTAATGATTGAATATTCATCAATTTTTATTTCCTATCCTAAACCTTATTTTATTTTTAATAAATTAAAGTATACTGATTTGAACAAATTCAGTTTAAATTTTAAAATGGATACTTTAAATTTCGTTTTATTCTTTTACAGTGTCGATTTCGTAGTATTTCTATAAAATACTATAAATATTTTATTTCTAATTCTACTGTCATGGAATTTCAAATGTCCCCAAACTTTCAAATGTAATTTTTTTTTAATATTTATAAAACTTCACAAAAGATAGCATGTCTGTTTTGGTAATATTTCCTATTTTTTCTACCATGAATCAAAAAACGACCGGAAATTATTCTTTGAAATTGGTTGTCGTGTATTATTTTTGTTAGAAGACCGGAATTCGTCAAAAAGTTGCATTCCCTTCCACAATGGACAATAATTCATGCTTTGGTTCACTTGTTTCATAAAGATCTTTTGAATTTCTACTGTACATTGCTTTTAAAAAATATATCGTGTTTTTATAAAACGAATTTATATTTTCAAAGCATTAAGTTGTAAGTTTGAAATGGGTTTTTTTTTTGGTCATGTTAAATACTTGAGCTATTTGTTATGTGTTTAAAAATTATTTAATATTTTTTTACGAATATAATATGTATATAGATTAAAAGTTAGAAAACATCACTCAATAAGTCTCCGGTCTGACACATATATGGCAATACTGCTGACAAAAACCCATATGCTTTCTGGATGGCATCACCCTTCAAACAATACATGTCAAAATTTCATGACATTCTGATAATTAGTTTACAGCTTAGTACGGTTTTAGTGACCACAGTTTTGTATTTTCAAAAAACAATGGATAAAAAGAATTTCGTGTGCTGATTAAACTTATTATTTTTTGATGGTAAAAATAGTGTTGTTGTCAAACAGTGGCTTGATAAGCTTTTATGCTCAGACAAATGCTCTGTACCAGACAAATCAATTATTATTGACCGGTATGCTGAATTTAAAAGGTGGTCATACAAACACTGGAGATGCTAAACCTCTCTGTCGTCAAAATTGACAGTTATTCCGGAAAAAAAAAGTCCACAAAATAAGTTTGAAAGACTGTAAAGTGAAGTTGCGTGAGATAGCTGACACTTTAAAGATACCGGATGTTAGTGTGTTTTCAATTTTACATGAAAATTTGAGCATGCGTAAGTTGCTTTCCAGTGGTTGCCGCATTTGCTCATTCTGGACCAAAAACAACAACATTGTTCAGATTCACAGCTCTTTTTTTGGAGCTGTTTAAGAGAGATAAAAAGTCGGTAGTGACGGTAGTCAGTAGTCTTGAGTCGGTATATGACAGTGGATGAAACGTGCATCCACTACTGATCCACTATCCACATGCATCATCTATCCACACCTGAATCAAACAGAACAAGTGAGTAGACATCAGCCGGTGAAAGTCGTTTAAAGTAACTAAAAAATCAGCAGGGCAAGGTTATGAGATCCGTATTTTGGGACACGCATCATATTTTTGTTCATCGACTATCTTGTGAAAATAAATCTGTCAATAGTGAATATTGCATGGCATTATTGATCGATCGAATGTAGAAATCAGGAAAAAAAAATGGTCTCACATGCAAAAGAAAAAAGTGCTTGCTAGGGCAAGACAATGCCCCGTGACACAACTCGATGAAAACTATGGTTAAATTCAATGAATTACACTTTGAATTGCTTCCCCACCCACCGTATTCTTTCAGATCTGACTCTAGTGACTATTGGCTTTTTGCAGACATAAAAAAAAAAAAGCTCCAGGAAAAGAAATTTGCTCAAATGAAGAAGGATTGACGAAACTGGATGCCTGTTTGGAGGAAAAGACCAATCGTTCTACAAAAAAGGCATCGAAATGTTAGAGGAGCGTTGAATGAATGCATCAGTATTGATAAGGTCGAATTTCTAAAAAAATTCGTTTTTCTTAGCCAACCGGAGATTTATTGAGTGATGTGTTATGAGCATACATTATTAAAAGAATAGTGAATTAAGACTTTTAAATAGTATTTATTTCCTATGCAAACGTGTTAAAGTGCTTATTCACTTTCAGTACATTCAACAATTTTTTTCTACTTTAATAATATCAACCTATATGTTCAATATCAAACATTTATTGTTTTGTTTAGATTCTCATAATACTTTTGCAACTTTTGAAACAATTAAGCCCAAAATCTTATCTAAAAAACATGCTTTTTATCAGTTTGTAGATTTTATTTTCCCTCTTATTATGCACAAACTCTACTAAAATCTTTATTTAATTTATAATTTTTCAAATAATTTCATTTTCATTTTATTTGCACAATAATTCATGCAAAAAACTTACGTTTTTTATTTACATCGACTATGCAAAAAAAACTTTTCAACTCATAACAAAATTACATCTTTTCTAGCACTTTTATTATAATTTTTTATATTTCTAATGCCTTTCGATTCATTTTTTACGTTCAACTTTTTTGTCCAAAGACAGAACAGTTGATTAAAAGGCAGCATTTCTTTAATCAAGAAAAATTCTCCTCCAGAAACTCTCCTTAATAAAATTTTCCACTAACGAAGTGCTCAAAATTTTAAGACGCTTTGAAGGAAGTAATCGATTGGAAATGGTAACAATCCCCGTTTCTGTATGTAATTCATCCTCCCAAATTAAAGCTGGAAATAATCACGATTCTCTTGATTCATAAATAGAAGTATCATAATGAGAAATACTCCCCGGGTTTGTGTTTTTAAAAAGCAGCGGTTTCTCTTTTATGAATGCCACTTATGATAAAGACTTAATCGTCGGAGGGTCTTCCGACGTTAAGTCCCTCGCCGGCGGTGGGGAAGGGTGCCTATGTGCACTAACAAGGGCCTGCGCAAAAGTAGCCTATGTCATGTTAATGGGCAGTCAATTTATGGATGGGTAGCCCTGAGATATTACGAACTTGCGAAATACAATCCTAAGTTTTTCGCAACTGTTCGCTAATGTGAACTTTATTACAATGCTGGCGCCATGTAAAATTGAGGTATTTGGAAATGCTTGCTTGTTGTTACTTGATTGGTGGTTAGAAATGTAGTGGAATTTATCTCGGATGATTTCCCAAAACGGGTCTTTCTTTTGAATTAAATCAGATGAATTTAATTATTGAATTTCTTTTGTACAGCTATTTACATCTGATGACATTGTAGTAGATTTTTGACGAATTTATTAAATATTCATTTCGTAGATGTTTTATAAATTTGAACTAAAATGCATTATTTTTCATCTTAATTAAGGAAATATTTGCTTCCTATCAAAGTTATTCTTTTAATAAACAAATTTTTTATAAGCAATTTTACGCAATGAAACAGCTCCACTTTGGAAATGCCGTCTATCCGTAGACCGACCTATTTCTAGACAGGATATGTTTTCTTTTTACGGGGTAGGGTTGTTAGCTACGCCCAACAGACACATTAGACCGGAATCTACTTTCTAAAGTGGATACCAATCCACTACAAACCTCGATGGCCCGCCAGATCCGAATTTGAAAACCTGTGGTACCGAGCGTCAGAGCGCAAATCACTCGGCCATCAAGTTCACTTTTAATTGCATAATAATTCATTGAATAAAATTTAAATTTTGCATTTAATTCAACGATGCAAAATAAAACACTTTTCAACATAATAAAAGTACATCTTTTCCAGAATTTTATTTTTTTGGATTTCTAATGCCTTTCAATTCAATTTTTATATTTAACTTTCATCTCCGAAAGACAGAACAGTTTATTAAAACGCAGCATTCTTTTTTAATCAAGAAAATTCTCCACCAGAAACTGTCCGTAATAAAGTTTTCCACTAACGAAGTGCCTCAAATTTTTAAAACTGCTTTGAACGAAGTAATCGATTGAAATGGTAACAATCAACCCCTGCTCGGTATTTAATTCATGGCTTCCAAATTAACGCTGGAAATAATCACGATTCCCTTGGATTCATAAATAGAAGTACCATAATGAGAAATGCTCGACTGGGTTTGTGTTTTTAAAAAGCGGCGGTCTCTCTTATGAATGCCACTTATGATAAAGACTTAATCGTCGGAGGGTCTTCCGACGTTAATTAAGTCCCTGGCCGAGGGGGGAAGGGTCCTTATCTGCACTAATAAGGGTCTGCGCAAAAGTAGCCTATGTCATGTTAGTTGGCAGCTAATTTATGGATGGGTAACCCTGGGATATTACGAACTTGCGAAATACAATCCTAAGTATTTCGCAACTGTTTGCTAATGTGAACTTTATTACAATGCTGGCGCCATGTAAACTTGAGGTATTTGGAAATGCTTTCGGATACTTAATTGGTGGTGGTTAGAAATCTGCAGGAATTTATCTGTGAAGATTTCATAAAACTGGTAGTAATATGAATTAAATCAGATTAATTTGTTAAACTACATGTAAATAATTATTGAATTTATGTACAACTATCTATTTCTAATGACATTATGGTAGATTCTCACGGATGTCTTCCCTTTGTAGTAGATTTCAGATAGATTTCTTGAATATTTATTTCGTAGATGTTTTATACATTTGAACTAAACAACATCAGTTTTAATCTTAATAAAGAAAATATTTGCTTCTTATCAAAGGTATGGTTTTATACATAATTATTTTCATAGTCAATGATTCACCACAGTGCCGCAGCAGCTCCATGTGGGCATGTCGTCTGCCTGCTGACAGTTTTCTAGACAGGGAGATGTTTTCTTTTTACGGGTAGGGTTTTCAGCACTACGCCCAACTCTCTACAGCAATATTCAATTAAATATCAAACATTTATTATTCTGATTATATGCTCCTAATATTTTTGCAACTTTTTGAAAGCATTGAACTCAAAATAGTATTTAAATAACATATTTAATCAGTTTGTAAATTTATTTCCTTCTTATTATCCACATACACTCATTAAATCTTCATTTAATTTTTTTAATAATTTTCATTTCAATTTGTGTTATAATTCAATGAATAAAATTTAAGTTTTGCATTTGCTTCATTGAGTCAGAAAAACCTTTTCAACTCATAATAAAATTACATCTTTTCCAGCATCTTATTTTTTTTACATTTCTAATGCCTTTTCAATTCATTATTTATACTTAACTTTCATGTCCAAAAGACAGAACAGTTGATTAAAATGCAGCATTTCTTGTAATCAAGAAAATATTCCGATAGAAAACTCTTTAATAGAGTTTTCCACTAACGAAGTGCTCAAATTTTTTAAAACTGCTTTGAGGAAAGTAATAGATTGGAAACGGTAACAATCAACCCCTCTGTATTTAATTCATGGCTCCAAAATTAACGCTGAAAATAATCACGATTCCCTTGGATTTATAAACAGAACTATCATAATGAGAAATACTCGACTGGGTCTGTGTTTTTCAAAAGCGGCGGTCTCTTTGATGAATGCCACTTATGATAAGACTTAATTTTGGAGGGTCTTCCGACGTTAATTAAATTCCTCGCCGTAGGAGGGGAAGGGTGCTTATCTGTCCTAATAAGGGTCTGCGTAAAAGTAGCCTATGTCATGTTAGTTGGCAGTTATTTTATGGATGGGAAGGCTTGAGATATTACGAACTTGCGAAAGCAAGCGAAAGCGTTTCGCAACTGTTCGCTAATGTGGACTTGATTACAAAGCTGGCGCCATGTAAACTTGAAGTATTTGGAAATGCATGCGGATACTTAGTTGGTGGTTAGAAACCTACTGGAAGTTATCTTTTCAAAACTGGTTTTAATATGAATTAAATCAGATTAATTTGTTAAACTACATTTAAATAATTATTGAACTTTTGTGTGCACAGCTATCTATTTTTAATGACGTAGTAGATTTTCGGAGGATTTTTCAATATTTATTTCGTAGACGTTTTGTAAATTTGAAGTAAATAATATTATTTTTTATCTTAATTAAGGAAATATTTGCTTTTCATTTAAGGTATTCTTTTAATACACAAATTTTTCATAAGCAAATATTCATCATCATCATCATTATTGGCTCAACAACTCTATGATAGGTCATGCCGTCTGCCTGTTGGTAGATTTCTAGACAGGAGATGTTTTCTTTTTAAGGGTAGGGTTGTCAGAATACGCCCAACGTTCTACAGTAATATTCAATTAAATATTAAACATTTATTGATCTGTTTAGATACTCATAATACTTTTGCAACTTTTTAAAAGCATTGAGTCCAAACTCTTATTTAAAAACACATTTTTTATCAGTTTGTAGATTGTTTTTCCTTCTTATTATCCACAAACTCAAATAAAACCTTTATTTAATTTTTTAATAACTTTCATTGTATTTGCATAATAATTCAATGCATAAAATTTAAGTTTTGCATTTACTTCAATGAAGCAAAAAAAAAAAAAAACTTTTGACTCATAATAAAATTACATCTTTTCCAGCATCTTATTATTTTTAACATTTCTAATGCCTTTTCGATTCGCTTTTTTATATTTAAGTTTTATGTTCAAAGAATACAGAACAGTTGATTAAAAGACAGCATTTCTTTAATCAAGAAATTCTCCGCCAGAAACTCTCCTTAATAAAGTTTTCAACTAACGAAGTGCTCAAATTTTTAAGAACGCTTTGAAGGAAGTAATCGATTGAAATGGTAACAATCAACTCCTGCTCTGTATTTAATTCATGGCTCCCAAATTAACTCTGGAAATAATCACAATTCCTTGATTCATAAATAGAAGTATCATAATGAGAAATACTCCCCGTGTTTGTGTTTTTAAAAAGCGGCGGTCTCTCTTTATGAATGCCACTTATGATAAAGACTTAATCGTCGGAGGGTCTTCCGACGTTAATTAAGTCCCTCGCCGGCGGGGGAAGGGTGCCTATCTGCACTAATAAGAGTCTGCTCAAAAGTAGCCTATGTCATGTTAGTTGGCAGTTAATTATAGATGGGTAGCTCTGAGATATTACGAACTTGCAAAAATGCAAGCCCTAACTATTTCGCAACTGTTCGCTTATGTGAACTTTATTACAATGCTGGCGCCATGTAAACTTGAGGTATTTGGAAATGCTTGCTTGTTGTTACTTAATTGGAGGTTAGAAATGTAGTGGAATTTATCTGGGATGATTTCCCAAAATGGGTCTTAATATGAATAAAATCAGATTAATTTAATTATTGAATTTCTTTTGTACAGACTATTTACATCTGATGACATGGTAGTAGATTTTCTGATGAATTTATTAAATATTTATTTCGTAGGTGTTTTATAAATTTGAACTAAAATGCATTATTTTTTCATCTTAATTAAGGAAATATTTGCTTCCTATCAAAGTTATTCTTTTAATAAACAAATTTTTTATAAGCAATGATTCGCAATGAAAGCTCAACACAGTGGTAAATGCAGTCTATCTACGAACCGACCTATTTCTAGACAGGATATGTTTTCTTTACGGGGTAGGGGTTGTCAGTACTACGCCCAACAGACATATTAGACCAAAACCTACTTTAAAGTGGATACCGAACCATTACAAACATCGATGACACCGCCAGGATCCGAATTTGAAACCTGTGGTACCGAGCGTCAGAGCGCTAACCACTCGGACATCAAGTCCACTTTTAATTGCATAATAATTCATTGAATAAAATTTAAGTTTTGCATTCGCTTTAACGAGGAAAAATAAAAACACTTTTCAACTTACAATAAAATTACATCATTTCCAGCATTTTATTTTTTTTAGGTTTCTAATGCCTTTTCAATTCATTTTTATACTTAACTTTCATCTCCAAAAGACAGAACAGTTGATTAAAACGCAGCATTTCTTTAATCAAGAAAATTCTCCGCCAGAAACTCTCCTTAATAAAGTTTTCCACTAACGAAGTGCTCAAATTTTTAAAACTGCTTTGAAGGAAGTAATCGATTGAAATGGTAACAATCAACCCCTGCTCTGTATTTAATTCATGGCTCCCAAATTAACTCTGAAATAATCACGATTCCCTTGGATTCATAAATAGAAGTATCATAATGAGAAATACGCACGATTGGGTTTGTGGTTTTAAAAAGCGGCGGTCTCTCTTTTATGAATGCCACTTATGATAAAAACTTAATCGTCGGAGGGTCTTCCGACGTTAATTAAGTCCCTCGTGGCGGAGGGAAGGGTGCTCATCTTTCCTGATAAGGTCTGCGCAAAATTGGCCTATGTCATGTTAGTTGGTAGTTAATTTATGGATGGGTAGCCCTGGGATATTACGAACTTGCGAAACACAAGCCTAAGCCTTTCGCAACTGTTCGCTAATGTGAACTTTATTACAATGCTGGCGCCATGTTAACTTGAGGTATTTGGAAATGCTTTCGCATACTTAATTGGTGGTGGTTGGTAATCTACTGGAATTTATCTGGGGAGATTTCACAAAACGGGTTAATGAATTAAATCAGATTAATTTAATTTTTGAATTTCTTTTGTACAGCTATTTATTTCTGATGACAATGTAGTAGATTTCTGAACAATTTCTTAATATTTATTTCGTACACATTTTATAAATTTCAACTAAATAACATTATTTTTTATTTTAATTGAGGACATATTTGCTTTCCATCAAAGGCATTCTTTTAATACATAAATTTTTCATAAGCAATGATTCATCATCGTCATCAGTGGCGCAACAGCCCATGGTGGTCCATGACGTCTACCTGCTCTCAGATTTCTAGACAGAAGAGGTTTTCTGTCTAGAAAGAAGATGTTGTCAGCTCTACGCCCAACGCTTTACAGCCATATTATACCAAAACCTACGGTTTAAATTGAAATCGGACCTCAACAAATATCAATGGCACCGCCAGATGCTAACCCGAAACCCTTGGCACACAGCGCTAGTCACTCGGCCTTCATGTCCATAAGCAATGTTTACCTGTTTAAATTTTTATGACATGACCTGCATAAATTTGTGATTTATTTTATTTACGTGCCCTTTTAACTTTTTTTAAATACATACACACGAAAATTTAAAAATGTCACTTGGGAATTATATTCAATTAATCTTTTTAATATATATACTTTCGAAAAAAAGCAAGAATTCTCGAAAATGTCGACAGACTTCCTTAGAAATTTCACTATACGAACTCTTTCAGTATGTAGACAATATATCCTGTAAAAAAAATACCTTTCTGTAAATATTAATGTTATATGCTAATATTTTTAAGCACATTAAAAAAAAGCAGAGAAAATTCCATTGATGACTGCAAAAAAATGGATTTGAAATTTTCACTGTTTTTCATATTTCACATTTTAAAATAAGATTTGAAAGTATATTGTTAAATATTTGTGCGTTTTCTCATTAGCGCACAATTTTTTATAACACATTAAAAATATACAAATAAAATAAATGTTTCTCTATTAATATATTTCAGATTTTAAATGACATTTGTAAGTATACTCTTAAATATTTTGAGCTTCTCTCATTAATACAAAATTTTTATAACACTCAAAGAAATATAAAAACTAAATAGGTGTCAAAATATTTTAAAAATTAATAAAAATAATCTTACTTAATTATAATTGGGGCCTGATGGCCGAATGGCTAACGCTCTGGCATTCGGTACCACAGGTATCGGGTTCAAATCCCGGCTTTGCCCATGGGTGTTGTAGTGGTTCGGAATCCACTTTAAGCCGTAGGTCCCGGTCTATTAGGATCGTAGAGCGTTGCGGGGGCATTGTTGCTCCTCGTCCGTGGCTTATCTTCAAGTTACACGCGCCCCCTGGGTAATGCAAAGTGAGTACATCTGTGCAGCGCTTGCCTTAAGACATCCAAGACCAAGCTGTCTAAGTGTTTGCCAGCTGCATCAGAACAAAAAAAAAACTTAATTATAATAATTTGGTCGCAGACAATCAATTCTGATTTTCCTTGTAATATATTTCCAATCAATTTTGCCTCTTTGTGATTGTTTTTCAAGAGTTGTTCATCAGATTTACTACTAGCTGGATTAACGGGATTTAGTAGCTGTCAGCTAAATCGATATTTTGTCATAGGATAAAATTTTCTGTACTAGTTTTTCAATAAATATTTCTACAGTTATGTCATGAGTAATACACTAATAAGAGGGTTTATCTAATTTATTGAAAAATCCCTATATTCTCAGTTGATTCATTAAATTGAAGTTTTATCATTTTCATTTATGTTTTTGAATATTTTTATTCTTATCCTATATCCATCATATGTTAAGTGCTTAACATTTCAGAAAAATTGCGTGTAGCTATCAGTATTTATTTGTAATTGTTTTTAATTACGTCGAGGACTGGGTTGTATTGGCCATTTCTGTGAGCAGCCCATCACAAACTGGCCTTGAAAAATGTATGTGTGGCAAGTACCGACGAATGCTGTTACTCATTTTCACTACCCACGTGTAGCTTGAAGATACGCTACGGACGCGAGTAACATTATCCCCAAAAAGCTCTACCGTCAAATGAGACTGGGACCTTCGCTTTATTCGTATTCCGAACCACTTCAAACAACCATGGTACCGCCGGGACTTTAACCCGAAACCTGTGGTACCGAGCGCCAGAGAGCGCTGGCCACTAGGCCAACAGGCCTTATAAATAATATTGGCTCTAATATATTTTGGTTACGCATGGCTGTATATGATTAATACAAAATAAATTAACATATAAGTAAAAAAAAGGGTATTTATTCGTAATTTTTTAAAAAACATGACTTCATTTTTCAGCCGTTTATATCTTTTTCTAACGAAAACTATTTGAAAAGTCATTAAGTTAGCCAATAATATTTTCTACACTGAAAAATTAACAACACTATTCAGGTAAAACATTAACGACACTGTGAGACCATTTTTTTGAACCAATTTCAATGGCATTCTGACTCACGCCATTGTGCCATTGACCGGGCTCATATAATTCAACTGAACGAGCGGAATAAAAGAGATAGCATCTTAATTTGAGTGGCTGGATCCTTAATTGAGTCTGTAATTAACGTCTCTGAAGAAAAGTCAGTGTTCATTTGTCGCTCTATTCATCGAACCTAATGCGGGTGCCGGCGTGCTTTTCAAGAATAATTTTGAGGGCATTTGAAGAAGGAAAAAAAAAAAACAGTTGAGAAGAAGAAAACATTTTTGAGGACGTTCCTGATGTTGATTTATTTTTACGATGTTCTGATGCATGAAACATTCCCTTTATAGTGAGGGATAAAAGAATTTAAAAATGATCATAGTCTTTTACTTTTAAATTATTAAATTATTATAGTTACTAGCTTCATCATATAGTTAGTTCCCATTCTACTAGCAGCACCAAGCTACCAAACATTATTAAAATCATTAGTGTCTTTCAAGTAAAAGATTGTGTGATTTATGTAATTTTAATGAACAAATAAAAAAAATAATTTGATAAATTGCATATCGGTGCTTTGTATAAGAATAAGAATTCAAAAAATATTATTGTGCTGTAAACCTTTGGGATATAATTTTATTTATGAATATCAGAAAACAATTTATTTTAAATGGCCCTGATGGCTTAGTGACTAGCGATCTGGCTCTCGGTGCCACAGGTTTTGGGTTCGAATTGCGTCCGCGCCATAGATGTTTGTAGTGGTTCGGCATTCACTTTATGCCGTAGGTCCCTGTCTAATAGGATTGTAGAGCGACGGGAGTAGGGTTGACACACCTTAATCTTTAAAAAATAATATTCTTCTATCTCGAAATCTGCCAGTTGGCAGACGGTTAGCCCATCACGGGCCTGTTGTGCTATTAATGATGATGATGATAGTATTAAAAAAGAAAAATATTAAATAATTAAAAACCAAATTTAACTGCTAAGAAAAATTTCATTAAAATGCCTATTAAATGTTAGATAAAACGTTCAGTTTTTAGTTTTTATATTTATTTTACTATCCAAAATCTGTCCAAACTTCACTTCTGCTTTTGGTGCCAAAACATTTTGGGGCCTAGGACTAATGAGGGTTCCAGCATGCTTTGAGGAATAATTTTGAAGACATTTGAAGAAGGAAGAAAACAGTGGATAAGGACAAAATTTTTGAGGACGTTCCTGATGTTGATTTATTTTGCGATGTTCTGATGCATGAAACATTCCCTTTGTAATGAGGGATAAAAGAAATTTAAAAATTATGGTCTTTTTTTATTTTTAAATTATTAAATTATTATAGTTACTAGCTTCATATTGTAGTTTCCATTCTACTTGATTCATTTAAATCATTAGTGTCTTTAACTCAAAAGATTGTGCAATTTATGTAATTTTAATGAACAAATAAAAAAAATAATAATTTGATAAATTGCATATCGTTGCTTTGTATAAGAATAAGAATTCAAAAAAATATTGTGCTGTAAACCTTGTGGTATAATTTTGTTTATGAATATCAGAAAACTATAAATTTTGAAGGGCCTTATGACAAAGGGACTAGCCCTGTGGCCATCGGTGTCACAGGTTTCAGGTTCTAATCCTGGCCGTGCCATGTATGTTTGTAGGGTTCGGAATCCACTTTAAACCGTAAGTCTCCGTCTAATATGGCTGTTGAGCGTAGGGCTGACCAACCTACCCTGTAAAAAGTAACTTTTAGTAATCTCAATAATTAACCGAAGTAATCTCCTGTCTCGAAATCTGCCACTATGCTATAAATCCTCCATGGGGTTGTTGCGCCGAAGAAGGAGAAGAAATATTCACGTAAAGAAACTGAAAAACTCTTCAACACTATGTTTAATGTCTTGAGTAGTTGAACGAATTATATATTTCTTAAGCAAATAAAAATTAAATTAGACAGCCTTAGCCCACCATGGGACTGTTGCGCCAATGAGATGATCTTATATTTTAAACTTGCAATTATTTTGCAATTAAAATATTTTCCGTACAATATTTCAAATCTAATTACATATCTTTTTTAAAACCTTATTTTCGAAAAATTATTCAAAATAAACGTATTAAATTTAATATGATTAAAAACACGACTAGTTGTTTTAAGCATCTTGTTATTTTTATGGTAGCAAATATTTCTAAATCAAGCATCCTGCCTCATTTTGGTCAAAAAGAGCAGCGTAGAACCCAAGAAATTTTAATTATTTCAAATCTTTCACGATTATCTGTCATAGCATAATTCTAAAAAGTATAACAGCATAATTCTCAAAAGTGGCTGAAATAATTTGATTTAGTTTGTCGCTATACTGTCTTTTTCTTCTTTTGTGTTAATTAGACCGGGTCACTTTGAACTAATTAGACCGGGACCTAAGTTTCACGTGGATTCCGAACCATTCACAAACATCCAAGCCAAGATACGAACCTGAAGACTGTGGTACCAATGGCCCGAGCGCTAGCCAATTGGTCAATCAGGCCGCTGAAATAAAGCACCATCAGCGAGCATACATCTCAAAGCACCTAGTTAAGTCAAGACACGTCAGATCGTGACTGACTTGAATTACTTGGCAGTTCGGATCCATTGAAGTCCTCAATAGCAGTCAATATGTCTGGAAATTAGGATACTCAATAGTGATTTGCAAAATCTGGCAACGTGCTTAAATGTTCCACATCGACAAACAATACCAGAAATAGTTCAGTTTTTCTTCTATGGGACCTGACGTTGCAAGCATTTTTGGAATGAGTTGATAGAATAATTGAACTCTTTTATAAAAATAATTTTTATTTTTCGAATATTATAAAAATTAATGTTACAATTAAATGTTAAAGATGCAATTCAATTCTATCCTTCAATAATAAAACCAGTATCAAAAGATAATTAATAATTTACCAGTAAATCAAGTAAATGTCGTGGAATTTATCAATATTGAGTCTTATAAAAACCTATATTGTATTAACGATGAAAGAGGATCTTGTAGAAGTTATTCTATTAATAAAGACAAAAAAAATATTTATAATAAAGAAAAATTAAAATGATACTTGTATTGCTGTAAATGTAATGTACGTATAAAAAAAGTTTTTGCAAACGCAGCACTTTTGCTATTAAAATGCATAGTTTTTGGTATAATTCTATAATAAGTTTCTTCTTCTTTATGGCACAACAGCTTCTTAGTGGGCCAAAACCGTCTACCTATTGGCAAATTTCAAGACAAGAAATGTTTTCTTTTTACGGCGTAGGGTTGTCAGCCTTCACCCCAATTATCATATTAGACGTGGACTTACTATTTAAAGGGAATTCCGAACCATTACAAATGTCTATTTCAGCGCCGGGACTCGAACCTTGTGGCACGAAGATCCAGAGCGCTAGTCATTTCGACCATCAGGTCATTTTTTAATACATTGCTACCTGTTAATTTAGTGATTTTTATAAGACACATTTGTTTTTCAAATTTACAGTAGAAGGATCAATTTTAAGTGAATGTCCATCCTAAACCTCTAAAATTGTAAAAAAATAAAATTGTTAATAAAAAAAAACTTGTTTTTAGAAATACATGAATTTAATACAAATCTATTTAATTTATTCCTCAAATTTTTCTAAAGGCATTAGAAAAAGTAGTATAGAAACTTACGACAAAAAGAATCGGAAATCAGTATTAAAAAATTTGACTGAGGAGTATTAAATTACCATCTTCATTTCATTACAATTTTCAGTTATCCAATTGTGCTTCTCTATAATTTTAAATTTAAATATCAAAAAAAAAAAAAAAATACTTCAGTAAAAAAAAACATCGACATTTTAAAAAGTATAACCTATGACATTTAAATGCACTGTCATTTAAATTCGCCTTAATGGTGCATTATAAATAAATTACTTTCATCTAATGACTTCGAAACGTATTACGTTATGATTCTTGTTGCTTCTGAATATTTAAGTATCATTAAAGTGAACGCAGAAATGAATAAAGCAATTGAGTCTGAATTTAAACTATTTTGGCGACTCATTTCATCAGGCATTTTATCTTGTTACCGATTCCATGAATCAAGCATTCTTTTTTAAAAAAAAAAACTCATTCAGCCAGATGATCTCGAAACGATTTTCGACTATGATGCACTGAAAAGCGTCTCATATTCCCATAAATGATTCCTCCTTAATGAAAATTGGAGCACTTTACCATCCAAATAAATATCCGGGGAATTTTCGTCATGGGTATACTAAACAAAGTATTCGAGAGGAGAAATGAGTTTGACTGAATTAAACGAACTTCTCGCTTGTTGTTTGTTCCTGCATGTATAGCTGTACTGGAAGAAGTAGTGCAGATGAAATTGAGGGTGAGAACTTCTCGCAGTATCGTCGACATCACCCTAAACGAGGATCGTTTTGCGTAAGAGGAGGGTCATTTGCAAAATGTTTCGGATGACGCTTTTTTCGGGTAATTGTTTCGAGAATCACTTGCATCTCCAGATATAAATTTTCTTGCGTAAATCAAGAATATTTAGGTTGCAAAAAAAAACAACAACAATCAAATCAGTGAAATGAAGGAATAAGACCTTAAGGCGCTGGTATTTTAAGTTAAGAATTCATCATAATAATAATTAAACAGCAAATGTTACAGAATGTTGAAACATTTTATGTACTTTGATTCATTATTTCAACTTGAATGTTTTGTTTGTCCCTCTACAGTCATCTTGTTCACACGAGGACTACACAGACGGGACCTATAGTTTAAAATGGATTCTAAACCACTAACAATCCATTCCATCTCCAGGATTTGAATCTTGAAGCTTGTGGTACTAAAGGCCAGCCAATTGGCTGCCCAGTACGTAGTAGAAGCATGGTTACATCTGTTAATTTATAGCAATTACAAATCATTGGTTATTTTCATTGCCATTTTTTCTTCTAATGCAGTTACTAATAGACCGTGATCTTATGCCGTCAGGGCTGCACCGATGTTACTCACTTTGCACTACCCAGGCGGCGCGTGTAACTTAAAAGATAAGCCGCGGAGTAACAATGCCCCCGCAACGCTCTACGATCCTATGAGGACCTGGACCTACGGTTTATAGTGGATTTCCGAACCACTACAAACACCCATGGCAACGCCGGGATTTGAACCCGATACCTGCGGTACCGAGCGCCAGAGAGCTAGTCACTCGGCCATCAGGCCCCTATTTTCATAACCATCATTTCATATCTTTGTTATTCTTATTAGTTTCATAAGCAATTCATTAATTTTATTTTCTTATTTTGTACTTTTATTATAAAATACCTTACAACATTTAAAATTTATTATAATATTCTCTAATATCGATTTTTATTTCATAATTACTAGTAATATCATAGTAGTAAAATATTTTTATATTCTTAATAATTTTCGTTTATCCATATGGCTTTTTGAAATCAATTTCCTTATAATTTTAAATTTAAATATCAGAAAAGAACTACAGCAAAAATAAAAACAAAAAATCGACTTTAGTTAAAATATACATTTAAATGTACTCTTTTAAACTCTCCTTAATGCGTGATTATAAGAAATTTATTTTCATCTAATTACTTTTAAACGTCTACGTTATGATTCTTATTGTTTCTGAATATTTAAGTATCATTAAAGTGAATGCAGAAATGAATGAAGTAATTGAGCTTGAATTTAAACTATTTTTTGTCGACTCATTTCGTCAAGCATTTTCTCTTGTTACCGATTGTATGAATCAAGCATTGAAAACGCATTTCTTTTTAAAAAAAAATCACTCTGTTAGATGATCTGAGAGCGATTTTCAACTATAATAGCTCTGAATGGCATCTCATATTCGCATAAATGATTCGTGCTTAATGAAAATTGGAGCATTCTACCATCCAAATAAATGTCCACGGAATTTTTCGGCATGGTTATCGTAAACAAAAGTATTCGAGAGAAGAAAGGATTTCTACTGGATTAATCGACATTCTCGCTCGCTGCTTTGTTCCTGCATACGTAGCTGTGTTGGAAGAAGTAGTGCACATGGAATAGAGGGTGAGAACTTCTCGCAGCATTGTCGGCATTACCTTAAATGAGGATCGTTTTGCGTAAGGGGAGAGTCATTTGCAAAATGTTTCTGATGACGCTCTTTTCTGGTAATTGTTTCGGGATTTACTCGCATCTCCAGAGATATATTTTCTTCGTAAATCAAGTATATTTAGTTAGCAAAAAGAAGAAACAGTCTGAGGTTAAAAAATAACTTAAAGGCTGTGCAATTTATTCGCAGGTGTGTCTTAAGTACAGAATTCATCATAGTTAAAGAAATAAGCAGTAAATGGTGAGTTCTTGTTTAAAATGTTTTCTAGTTTAAAAATAAATTATTCATTATGGATATGAAAAATGAGAAATTCTTAAGATAGATTAAATAATTAATATTTTAAGAGGACTTCAATCGCATATAAAATTTTAAAAACTGTAACCGTGCTTTTTTCCTGCACACTGGCATGACCGACCCATAGTGGCGTTCAGGAGAAAGGGTCAGATTCAAGATTCAGGCCTCAAGATTTTCTTTTTAAGGGACGTACACCACAAACACGCGCTTTTGTGGATTTGGTTTGGTTTGTTACTCTACGGGTTTCTTGTGCATACGAGGGCTAAACAGACCGGATATACAGTTTAAAGGATTTCGAACCACTAACCGACATCCATTTCAATGCTAGGATTCGAACCTGAAGCATGTGGTACCAGGAGCCACAGCGCTGTCCAAATTGGCTAGCAGGCCGCCCATTGCGTAGGAGAAGGACGATTTCATCTGTAAATTTAGAGCAATTGCAAAGCATCGGATATTTTCGTAACCACCATTTCATATTTTGTTATTCTCATTAGTTTCAAGAGCAACTTATTCCTTTATTTTGCATATTTTATATTTAATTATAAAATACCTGACTACATTTTAAAACTTTTTTATACTATTCTCTAATATCGATTTTTATTTCATAATATTTTTAATGTAATATCATAGTATTAAAATATCGTCTTCATTTAGTGATAATTTTCAATTATCCATTGGGCTTCCTTATAAATTTAAATTTAAATATCAGAAAAGTAATACAGCAAAAATAAGACAAAAAAATATCGACATTTTGAAAAGTATAACTATGCATTTAAATTGCATTTGTTTTAACCATATATCTAAATTGCATGCATTTTGTTATTTTTAAATTCGCCTTAATGCGGGCATTATAAGTAAATTACTTTCCTCTAATGACTTCGAAACGTATTACGTTATGATTCTTATTGCTTCTGAATATTTAAGTATCATTAAAGTGAACGCAGAAATGAATAAAGTAATTGAGCCTGAATTTAAACTACTTTGGCGACTCATTTCATCAAGCATTTTATCTTTTATTCCATGAATCAAGCATTCCTTTATTTAAAAAAAAATCATTCTGCTAGATGATCTCAGAACGATTTTCAACTTCAATGATAGCTCCGAAAGTCATCTCAAATTCCCATAAAGGATTCGCCCTTAATGAAAATCGGAGCACTTTACCATTCAAATAAATGTCCAGGGAATTTTCGGCATGGTATATCGCAAACAAATGTATTCGAGATGAGAAATGATTTTTAGTGTATTAACGAAGTTCTCGCTTCTTGTTTTGTTTCCTGCATACATGGCTGTATTGGAAGAAGTAGTGCACATGAAATTGGGGGTGAGAACTTCTCGCAGGATTGTCGGCATCACCCTAAATGAGAATCGTTTTTGCGTGAGAGGAGGGTCATTTGCAAAATGTTTCGGATGACGCTCTTTTCGGGTAATTGTTCCGAGACTTACTTTCATCTCCAGAAAGGTGTTTCTTCGTAAATCAAGTATGTTTAGTTGGCGAAAGAGAAAAAACCAGTCAAAGGAAGAAAATAACTTAAAGGCTGGGTACTTAGGTCGCTGATTTTTAAGTAAAGAATTCATCATAATAAGAAATAACCAATAAATTTTATAGAATATTGAAACATTTTATGTACATTGATTCATTATATCAACTTGCACATTTGGTTTGTTGTTCTACGGTCATCTTATGCTCACGAGGGCTAAACAGATGAGACCTACAGTTTAAAGTGGATTCCGAACCACTAACAAATATCCGTGCCGCCGCCAGGATTCAAACCTGAAACGTGTGGTACCAAAGGCGACAGAGCTAGCCAATTGGCCATCAGGCCATCCAGTACGTAGGAGAAGCACACGATTTCATCTGTAAATTTAGAGCAATTACAAAGCATCGGATATGTTCATAACCACCATTTCATATTTTTGTTATTCTCATTAGTTTCAAAAGAAACTTATTCATTTTATTTTCATATTTTATATTTAATTATAAAATACCTGACTACATTTTAAATTTTTTTTGTGCTATTCTCTAATATCGATTTTTATTTCATAATTTTTTAAATGTAATATCATAGTATTAAAATATCGTCTTCATTTAGCGATAATTTTCAATTATCCATTGAGCTTCTTTATAAATTTAAATTTAAATATCAGAAAAGTACTACAGCAAAAATAAGACAAAAAAAATATCGGCATTTTGAAAAGTATAACTATGCGTTTAAATTGCATTTGTTTTAACCATATATCTAAATTGCATGCATTTTGTTATTTTTAAATTCGCCTTAATGCGGGCATTATAAGTAAATTATTTTCCTCTAATGACTTCAAAACGTATTACGTTATGATTCTTATTGCTTCTGAATATTTAAGTATTATTAAAGTGAACGCAGAAATGAATAAAGTAATTGAGCCTGAATTTAAACTACTTTGGCGACTCATTTCATCAAGCATTTTATCTTGTTACCGATTCCATGCATCAAGCATTCCTTTATTTAAAAAAAATCATTCTGCCAGATGATCTTGAAACGATTTTCGACTATGATAGCACTGAAATGCGTCTCATATTCCCATAAATGATTCCTCCTTAAAGAAAATCGGAGCACTTTACCATTCAAATAAATGTCCAGTGAATTTTCGGCATGGTATATCGCAAACAAATGTATTCGAGACGAGAAATTATTTTTAGTGTATTAACGAAGTTCTAGCTTCTTGTTTTGTTTCCTGCATACATGGCTGTATTGGAAGAAGTAGTGCACATGAAATTGGGGGTGAGAACTTCTCGCAGCATTGTCGGCATCACCCTAAATGGGGATCGTTTCGCGTAAAAGGAGGGTCATTTGCAAAATGTTTCGGATGACGCTCTTTGCGGTAATTGTTTCGGGAATTACTCGCATCTCCAGAAATGTTTTTCTTCCTAAATCAAATATATTTAGTTAGCGAAAGAGAAAAACAGTCAGGCTGGGTACTTGAGTCGCAGGTGTTATAAGTAAAGAATTCATCGTAATTAAAGAAATAAGCAGCAATGTTACAGAATGTTGAAATATTTCATGTACTTTGATTCATTATTTCACCTTTCCACGATATATAACAGCAATTGCTATAGAATGTTAAAATATGTTATGTACTTTAACGTTATGTACTTTTAATTTTATGTTTTATGTTATGTTAGTCATTATTTCAACTTCGAAATTTGGTTTGTTGCTTTTTACGCTCATTTTGTGCACACGAGGGCGAAACAGGCGTGACTTACCGTTAAAGTGGATTCCAAACCACTTACAAACATCCGCGCCACAGCCAGGATTTGAATCTAAAGCATGCGTACCAAAGACCAGAACCCTAGCCAATTGTCTATAAAGTTGCTGCATGCGTAAAAGAAACACGGTGGCATTTGTTAATTTAGAGCCATTTCAAAGCATCGGATATTTTTATAACCATCATTTTATACCTTTGTTATTCTCATTAGTTTCATGAGCAACTCAGTAATTTTATTTTCATATCTTATATTCAATGATAAAATATCTGACAGCAATTTTAAACATATTAAAATATTCTCTAATATCGATTTTTATTTCATAATTAATATATAATATCATAGTGTTCATTTCTTGAGATTTTTTCAATTGTCCATTTGTACTTTCTGAAGCAATTTTCAAAATTTAGCTTTAAATTTTAATTCAATTTAAATTATTAATTTCTTTATTCTATGAATGTAAATATAAGAAAATTACTATAGAAAAAATAATACTTAAAAACAAGCATCTACATTTTGAAAAGTATAATCTATACATTTAAATGTGTTCTTATTTATTCCCGCCTTAATGCGTGCATTATAAGTAAATTACTTTCCTCTAATGACTTCGAAACGTATACGTTATGATTCTTATTGCTTCTGAACATTTAAGTATCATTAAAGTGAATGCAAAATGAATGAAGTAATTGAGCCTGAATTTAAACTACTTTGTCGACTCATTTCGTCATGCATTTTATCTTGTTACCGATTCCATGAATCAAGCATTCCTTTCATTTAAAAACTCATTCTGCCAGATGATCTCGAAACGATTTTCGACTATGATAGCAGTGAAATGCGTCTCATATTCCCATAAATGATTCGTACTTAATGAAAATTGGAGCACTTTACCATCCAAATAAATGTCCGGGGAATTTTCGGTATTTTATCGTAAACAAAAAGTATTCGAGAGAAGAAATGATTTTGACTGGATTAAGCGAACTCTCGCTTCTTGTTTTGTTCTTGCATACATAGCTGTGTTGGAAGAAGTAGTGCACGTGAAATTGAGGGTGAGAACTTCACGCAGTATCGTCGGCATTATCTTAAATGAGGATCGTTTTGTGTGAGAGGAGGGTCATTTGCAGAATGTCTCGTATGACACGCTTTTTCGGGTAATTGTTTCGGAAATTACTTGCATCTCCAGAAATGTTTTTCTTCGTAAATCAAGTATTATTTAGTTAGCGAAGCAGAAAAACAGTCAAATCAGCCAAATGAAGAAAAAGGGGAAAAAAATCTTTAAGAAAGGATAATTTAGTCGCAGGTGTTTTAAGTAACGACTTCATCATAACTAAAGGATTAAACAGAAAATGTTGTAGAATGTTGAAACATTTTATGTACTTTGATTCACTATTTCAACTTTCACATTTGGTTTGTCGCTCTGCGGTCATCTTGGGCACACGAGGGCTAAACAGACGGGACCTAACGTTTAAAATGGATTCCGAACCACTGACAAAAACAACCATGCTACCGCCAGGTTTCAAACCTAAAGCATGGGTACCAAAGGCCAGTGCGCTAACCAATTGGCCATCGAGCACGTAGGAGAAGCACAGTTATATCGCTTAATTTAAAGCAATTACAAATCATCGAATATTTTCATAACAATCATTTTATATCTTTGTTATGAATTCAATAATTTTATTTTCATATTTTGTATTTAATTATGAAATACGTGACAACATTTTAAAATTTATTACAATATTCTCCAATATCAATTTTAATTACATAATTATTATGTAGTATCATAGTATTAAAATACAGTCTTCATTTCGTGATAAATTTATCCATGTGAACGATTTGAAACAATTTTTATGATTTTAAATTTAAATAACAGAAAAACTAACGTTTAAAACATTTAACATCATTCAACATTTTAAAATTTATTACAATATTCTCCAATATCAATTTTAATTACATAATTATTGTGTAGTATCATAGTATTAAAATACAGTTTTCATTTCTGGGATAATTTCATTTATCCATGTGAACGATTTGAAACAATTTCTTTATAATTTTAAATTTAAATAACAGAAAATACATCACCAAAAAAACATAGACATTTTGAAAAGTATATAACTATGCATTTAAATGTACCTTATTTAAACTCGCCTTAATGCTTGCATTATAAATAAATTACTTTCACGTAATGGCTACGAAACGTATTACGTTATGATTCTTATGGCTTCTGAATATTTAAGTATCATTAAAGAGAGAGAATAAAGAGCCTGAATTTAAACTACTTTAGCGACTCATTTTATCAAACATTTTATCTTTGTTACCAATTCTATGAATCAAGCATTCCTTCTTTTTTAAAAAAATCTTTCTACTAGATGATCTCAGAGCGATTTTCGACTGCGATAGCCCTGAATGGCATCTCATATTCCCATAAATGAATCGTCCTTACTGAAAATTGGAACACTCTACCCTTCAAATAAGTGTCCGGGGAATATTCGTCCATGGTTATCGTAAACAAAGTGTTCACGAGACGAAATGATTTTTACTGGATTAAGCAAAGTTCTCGCTTCTTGTTTTGTTCCTGTATTCCATAGCTGTGTTGGAAGAAGTAGTGCCCATGGAATAGAGGGTGAGAACTTCTCGCAGCATTGTCGGTATTACCCTAAATGAGGATCGTTTTGTGTAAGAGGAGAGTCATTTCCAAAATGGCTCGAATGACGCCATTTTCTGGTAATTGTTCCGGGAATTACTTGCATCTCCAGAAATATTTTTCTTTCGTAAATCAAGTATTATTTTGTTAGCGAAAGAGAAAACCAGTGAAATCAGTTAAATGAAGAAAAAGGAAAGAATCCTTACTTACTGGGTATTTTAGTCGCAAGTGTTTTAAGTAAAGTATTCATCATCATAAGAATTAAACACCAAATGTTACAGAATGCTGAAAGATTTTTATGTTCAAGGGGATTATAATTGAAGCACTTTACAAAATACTGTAATAAAAGATTCACTCTGTCGCAATGAGTTCACATTTGAACTGAAGATACTTATAGAAGGGGGAAATGGTATGGCTTAGAAAAATGTTCTAAATTGTATTAATATATGACACTGTAAGCGTCAAAAAGAAAATGAATTCGGTTGTCAGTAATATTTCGAATCGAAATGACAACGTATTTGCAGGAGTTGCACATTAAGCCACCTGTAATGTTCAATGTGCTTGATTGTTTCTGTTTTTTGACGAAAAAATGACTTCCATGTCATTCAACAGTTGTGACATCATTAGTGGAAAGTCCATCCACCACGGCAAGGTCATACCAAATTGATTGGAAAAATCGGTGGAACTTTGTTTTGATGACATGCCGTTTCCCCTTCTTCAAGTGTCTTCAGTTCAAATTTGAACTATAAGACTTTTTTTTTTTGTATATATATTGTTGACGTATTATATATTCGTATTACGAATATAAATACGTCGACGTATTACGCATATTCTTTGTATTAAAAAATTTACAGTGCAATTTTTTTAAGTGAGTGCAGATATTACCACTCTAAAATTGTAAAATTACTTTGTTAATGCAAAAAACTGTTTTTAAACATATACAAGTTCAATAAAACTCATTAATTCTGTTTTTACTAATTTTTTAACCCCATTAGTAAAGATCATAGTTCATAAATTTTCTGTGAAAAGTTAGGAGTCTGTATAAAAAATTCAATTTAGGAGACGGAAATGTTTTGACTCATTCCCCACACTGATTTTGAACCTATGCGTTTTAAAACTAAATGAGTGGCATTTCTCTTCTGCATACACATTGGGCAACGGGCGTACCGGTTACAGAGTTCCTTTGTGGTTTTAAGAACCACGATACCCACAATTGAGCTTTTTCTTTCAGAGGGCATCACCTTATTTAATATAGGAATTGTAGTAATTACAGATGAATTAAGAAATATCTCATATGTCCAGTTTCAGATCTTCCATACCTAGATATACCAAAGGATTAGCCGGACTCTTTGCTAAGTACCATCGCGGCGCAGGTGAGCTTTAGGATTAAGGTTCAGCCCGCTGGTGGGATTGTTGTGTAACGAAGTTTCCCTGTTGTTCCAGACTGTTTGTAATAACGAAGACACTCGATGGCGTTTGTGATGTTCAGCATCTCGCCTGTTTCGTCGGACAACGTAGTAGGAGTTTTCCGGGTATTCTCCCATACAATACACAAATGCGGGGTAGTTTCCCTTAAAAGTCCTCCCGAAAGGCACTGCTGTCCTTCTTCAGCGACTCGGAGCCGAGTCAGACTTCCACCTACAAGTGCTTCATCATAACAGAAGCTTCCCCCTTTCTTCCATGACATCACATGGCTTGATGGACTTGGTCTAGTTGCTGATGTCGACCAAGTGGGATAAGAAACAACAACAAAAGAATACATTTTTTTTACAATACATTATCACTACAAGTACCGTTGGATATTTAACCAACTTTTTTTTATAATTTCTTTAAGCAGCGAATATATTTTATGGAACTTTTCGATATTTTTCATAATATTGAATAGGATTGATTTATTTAATACTGCCTATTTGTATTATTATAAATAAATATGATGGACAATATTTCTGCGCTTTTTGTATTGCATTTATGTTTTGAATGCTAACAATAGCATTCAAAACATAAATGTGGAGATTGTTAAAATCAGTTTCCATTGTTAGTGTTTAACCTTAATTTAATTTCCAAGTAACAATCTGTCATTTACTTTCTAGTCATTATTTACAGCATTCATTGTATAACTACTAACTAGGCAAGCTATGAAAACTATGCAAGCATTTCGCAAATTAAAAGACAATGTATTGTTTGCACTTGCATGTGTTTTCAGTAACTTTTTTTTGTAATGTGTTGTTAGTTTAGTGTTAGTTGTTAGTTGTTGTAATGTGTTGTTAGTTACATATTAATGAGGGTCCTGAAGGCCGAGTGACTAGCGCTCTGGCTCTTGGTGCCACGGGTTTCGTGTTCAAGTCCCGGCGGTTCCATGAATGTTTAGAGTGGTTCAGAATACACCTGAACCGTATATTCCGGTCTCATTTGACTGGGCGTAGGGTTGACAACTCTACCCCGTAAAAAGAAAGCATCTCCTGTCTCGAAATCTGCAAGTAGGCAGACGGCATTAGCCCCCTTTGGGGCTATTGCGTCATTGATGAAGATGATAATCTACTATACTAAAATTAATAATATTTAAGTCAATTTTTAAAAGCATTTATAGAAAATTTTTTCTAAAATTAGTATTTTTCTATAAAGAAAATTGTATGAAAACTGTGCCAACATTTGACAACTTATTTTTTGCAATTGCATATGTTTTCAATAAATTAAAGAATTTATTGATGAAGATTGTGAATTTATTTTACATACTAATTAATCTGCATTTGTAAGGAGAAAGTATAATTAAGATGCAAAAGTAGAAAAGATAAATTAATTTCGACAATTTCCGAAAGAAATGTGAAAAGTGTTGTGGAATAATTAAAATATCATCTTTTATACTGAAAATTTATCAGAATTTCATTAAAATAAAAATTAATAAGCATTATTTTAACACATGAGTATTTTACTGCGAATAAACTCGCTTTCATTACTAATTATTATCAAAAGAGAAACAGATTCGCAATAAAAAAATAAAAACACCATAACATTTTAAAAACTATTTAGATTATTAAGTCTCATTATTTGTCAGCTTCATTAAGGGCATTAATTACTCGAGATATTTTAATAAAATGCCTTGCTTAGAAAAAAAATTAAAATTTTTCTTCATATATTTAGGAATTTTAATTAAATTCCTTTTATTTTCAATTATCGATTGTCTTATTAATCAGTTGTAATTTTATCAGCGAACAATTTTAGGAAATTCTTTTTTACTTGATGAAATGAAGCGATATTTTCTTAAAAACTGAACTTGGACTTCTTTTTTTGTTTTGTGCCATCCATTTCGAAGCTTTCACCTTTATTAGAACAAACTGTTATCTCCGAAGGCACACCCCTCCGGATTCTGAAATGGATGTAAGAAATATCTCCCCCCCAGTATCCTAATCAGAAGGCCGCTAATGATTTACGGCTAAAAGGGCTCTCGAATTAAGTCGGGATAATTTATTTACGACAGAATTAGCCAAAAAAGGTGGAAAACTTTTAATCGTTTTTGTTAGCTTTCACGGAAATTAAATTTAATAAACACATTGCGTTTTTGGAATTCCCAAGATGCTAGAATTTCGGTGCGGAGAAGTTTCTTTTTGAATATTTCGTTTTAGCGCTAAAACAGTTTGCATTACATAAATATTCTTTTAGAAATTTATCACGTTTTCTTTTATAACATCATTTTATTATCCTAAGGACATCATTATGAAACAGTACATTTTGCTTCTTATTGTGTATTTTAAATTATCCTTTGAAGGAATTAATCAAGCTATATGAATACAAATAGTGTTAATGTAATATTTATAATAAAATTGATATTTATGATATAACATAAATTTAAGAATTTTTATTAACTGTAAAACTACTAATGAACTATTTAAAATAATTTTATTCTCTGTCATAATTTTTTTTTATTTTCTTAAGAAATATTTAATTCGTTCAACTACTCAAGACATTAAAGAAAATGTTGAGTTTTTCACTTTTTATACGTAAATATTTCTTCTTCTTCTATGCCGCAATAGTCCCATGGTGGACCAAAGCCTTCTGCCTATTAGCAGATTTCGAGACAGGATATGTTTTTGTCTTTTTAATGGGTAGTATTGTCCCGGTGGTGCTATGGATGTTTGTAGTGGTTCGAACTCCACTTTAGACAGTAGATCTCAGTCTCATATGACTGTAGAGCATTGGGCTGAAAATCCTACCCCCGTAAAAAGAAAGCATCTCCTGTCTCGAAATCTGCCAGCTGGCAAACACCTTTGGCCCATAATGGGCAATTGAGCAAATGATAATGGTGATGAATTAATTAAAATTAACATATGAATTATTTATTAACAAAAATCTTGTTAGAGTATAGTTTGTTGTAAAACTGTTTTGTAATTAATTTCTTCCAAGGATAATTTAAAAATACACAATGAGAAACAAAATATACTATTTCATAATGATGTCCTTAGGATAATAAAATTATATTGCTGAAGAAAACGTGATAAATTTCATTTATGTAATGCAAACTATTTTTTAGCACTAAAACGAAATATTCAAAAAAAGATTCTCCACTACTCTAGTTTTGGCTTACGAAATTTCTAGCATCTTGGGAATTCCAAAACGCAATGTGTTTATTAAATTTAATTTCCTGAAAGCTAACAAAAACGATTAGAAGTTTTTCCACCTTTTGGCTAATTCTGTCGTAAATAAATTATCCCGACTTAATTATGGAGCACCTTTCGCCATAAATCATTAGCCGCCTTCTGATTAGGATAATGGGGACATTTCTTACATCCATTTCAGAATCCGGAGGGGTGTATTTTAATAAAATAGATAATTTTCAGTGATTGTTCTAATAAAAAAGTTTTATTTTATTAAAATTTGAAATGGATGGCATTTTTGCAATGAAACTTAATAAAAACAAAAAGTCCAAGTTCAGTTCTTTAATAATTTTTAAGAAAATATCGCAAATTATCACTTCATTTCTTCAAGTAAAAAGAATTTGCATTTAATTATATAAATTGTTCAATAAAAATCAAAAGATTAATAATTTGACTTTTTTTCCAATCCTCCATCGATAATAATGCTTAATAAAAGAATTTAATTAAAATGTCCAAATACATAAGAAGAAAATAAATTAATTTTCGTGAACAACAAAAAAAAGGCATTTTATTAAAATATCTCGAGTAATTAAAAATTTAATGATGCATAATGGCTTGTCATGAGTGGGTAGGTTTGTCAGCCCTACACGCAACAATCATATTAGACTGGTTCCTACGTCTTAAAGGGATTCGAACCACTATAAACATTTATGGCGCAAGTTATATGGCACATAAGGCAATGAACCCGAAAAATTGCCACAGAGCGCCAGAGCGTTTCACTCAGCTATCAGGCATCACGTAAAATATTGTAATTTAATTTTTTGAAATTTTAATTAAAATACATATTATATGATGCATGAATTATAATATAGCATAAAACAATTTGTCATATGTAATCGTTATCGTATATATTATTCTGAAATTAAAGCCGTTATTTGGCAATTAAGAAAAACTTTTAAGCAGTTTAATAAAATGTTGCCTTCCAATGATTTTGCTCAAAATAATATAAAAACACTCATTAAAAAAGTATTATCTTTAATATTTTTGTAAAAAAAAGTTATCATTTCAGTTAACTAAATTAAATTTTAAGGTTTAAAAATAGTTAATTAAATGTCAAAATTTATCAGAATTTCATTAAATTACGAAACTCTAATCTCTTTTAACAAGTGAGAATTTTGACTAAAATAAATTTATTTTCATTATTAATTATTTTCTAAAAGACAAACAGAATACAAAAAAATAAAAACAATTTTCTAATTTAAACATTTATGAAGAATTTAGTATATTAAATTCATTATTTGTCAGAATCATTAATGTTATTAAATGAGATATTTTAATAAAATGCATTGTTTTGAAAATCAATTTATTTTCTTCTTTATATATTTGGATTTTTAATAAAATTCTTTTTTTTTTTTTATTATCAATACTGTTTTATTAATCAGTAGCAATTTTAAACATTTTTTAAAAATTCCTTTGGCAACTGGAAATATGGCAATATTTAATTAAACTAACTTCATTTCTAACCGAACTGTCAAATGTTAACTGAATTTATTGTTTACGTCATATTCATTTAAAATTTTAATTTAAATCGTTTTTGAATTGCTTTATAGAAATGTTACAAACGTAACAATAATTGAAAGGAAAATAAAAGATTTGGCACATTTGTTCTCGTTTCAAATGTTCATAAAAATAGTTAAAAATATATCCCAAGAAATTAAAATTTTTTATTATTTGTAAAACTTAAGTATATTGGTTTAAAATCTTCTATGCAAGTGCATAAATTATAGACTTGATTAAAAATGTAATCCTGAAATATGCACTATTTACAAAAAAAAATGAAAAATAATTCCTTCTTTTTGAAATGACTATTTGTAAAAGACAAAAATTTGTCATTCTACTTTCGTTAAACAAGCACTAACAATGTAACTTAAAATTCTTAGTTTTTCTACTGGATTATTCTTTTGATTTAAATTTTAAACGCCATATTTCATTCTGAAAAGCTAATAAACGAATGATACACAAAACAATTAATAAACACAGCGAACACTAGGCAATCGAATCATTTCAAAGCTAAACAACGCAACTTATCCGATAAATGACTTAACCAGAAACAAAATAAGTAATAACAATAAAAGAGTTATTACCCAAAGATGTCTTCTGCAAAAATTGTCCTTGTATTCATTAAAGTATGTTCCTTAAGAAGAAGAAGTTCCTGGAGCCTTTTCATTATGATTTCCCGTGATCCGCAAAGGAAAAAGAGTTTTTATCATGTGTGAACATGATGTTGTCCTGATTAGGGGTCGTTATCTGAAAATGAGGGCCAAGCAAATAAAACTCAATTTCAAATTTTGGCGGAAAATGAGCCCCTTAACTCTTGAAATACTTCATGAAAAACGTTAATATTAAGATTTTCTGGAGAATTTAACTTTGCTTGAAGCGTTTTGTAGTAGATTTTTGAATCACTTTTCATGTTTTGGGGTGGGAGTTTAACCATTTGTATTTAATTCCAATGACCATTCCTTTTCTTTGAAGTTTCATATTTATCACTTTTTCGCATTTTCCGGTGCCTATTTAACTTTATAATTTTTATTTTATTTGGAATACTGCTTT